>JAUJYV010000978.1:0-23878 GCA_033995625.1 Ophyiulus pilosus
GACCTCGACCGGGGAGCGAACCCCGCAACCTAGGATCGAGAGGCGAGCACGTAACCCACTCGACCATCGGCGTCGGTTATCAATTGTAACCTCGCTAATTTTGCAGGAAACATTTATCGAAATGCAAACAGAGCACCTTCCTAAGCTTCTGCGCCACCTGGCGACAATTTTGTCATCCTGTTGTTCCACGCTGTCCATCACTGAAGTCATCTGCTGCTTGAGGCTGTGTTCACGATTGCTGAGTAAAATTCAGCCGGTCATCATTCCTCCCGCGAGCGACGGGAATAATTCGCCCTGTCCGAGCGAGACTTCGTCCCTCGTCTCGAAGGAAAGCGGTTGCAAGTCGCCCCTAGATCCACCCACGATGAACTTGCCGCATTTATTTAATTCAACTTTGTCAGTTCCCGACTTCAGCGACAGAGAGAGGCGCTTCTCCGAAGATTTGCTTTTGCCTCCTCTTCCCCCTTCAACCGCCAACTTCGGCGCCACAGAGAAGGTGCCACCCTCGAAATCTCAGACGTTGCTGCGCTCCTGCGTTACAGCATTTCAGGATTGTTTCGTAAAGCTGGTAACCTCTCATTTATTCGAACCGGGGCTCGATTCGCAGGGCTTACTGCAACGCCTACTCGTCATCCAGAAGGAGAGCGAAAAAGAGCGGCAGGACAAGCTTGAGCGGTGGCTCTGGAAGGTGCTACAGGGAAAAGCTCCCTCGGCTTGCGCAGGAGGGCCAGAGGAAACTAGGAGCTCGGACCAAAGTTCGTCGTGCAACTTCAAAGACGTGAAGCTGCCGCTGCTGGACGGTGCAGCGGGGTTTTTGGAGGCCTTCACGTTGGCCTGTCAGATCCTAGTGGAATTTTCATCATTTCCAGCGTGCTTCGTTGCAGGAATTCAAAAATTGGAAGTGGCTGTTGCACAGAGTGAGTTTTTCAAGTTTAATCTGGGCGTGGATGTATCATTCTAATTAGATGATAGGATTCATTCTTTAATTCATAAAGTTTGTACTCGATAAATACATATATAATTGCAGATTCAGAGGATTCTCACATTCCCGAGTGGCTTCGCCTGTTACTGGTCACATCTTGTTTCGTTCGTCAGATGGAATTCCAGCTGGTGTCGATCGGCACCGTGCTGGAGTTGATGGCCCTGACTCAGTCTGTTGCGAGCGCAGCTTCCGAGCTTTCGGCACCCGAAAAAGTTCACGGCACTTTCTCGGTGCTCATCGATCCCATTCTGGAGGCGTCGCACTTGCAGTTCTTGCATCAGCACACAGTTTTTTGTCAAGTAAGTTGCGCCATTTTCAGAATGCTTGCGCTTCTGCCTGCAAAAAGCAAAAACTGACGGCTTTCTGGTCGGCGTTTGACAGATCATTGCATGCATACTGTGGAAGTACCTGGACGAAAGCCACACCAGCTGCCTGCGCAAGTGTGTGGAGTTGCTGCATCAATTGCACAATTTGGCGCCTGATAGCAGCGTCGTGGAGGACGTGATTGGGGAATCGATGGCACAAGATGATGAAAAGGTAAGGGGCTTATAGATGTTTTATTTTTCAAGCTGCTCAACTGTGCACGTGCTCAATACCAATGTGTTGACCTGCGTTTAGATGCAGGTGAAATCAGTTCAGAAATTTGCTGTCCTCTGGCACCTGACCCGAGGCCTTCCTCCACGGTATAGTCCAACGGGAAAGGTGCGTCTCCTCGACCGCTCCTTACTTGTCATGCTGAATTGTCTCCTCAAGCCTTATGGCCCACAGCGTGCCGAGGTATCTTCCTGGCTGAACCACTCGCTGCAGCGTGGAGATGTGGGCGCCATCCTTGAGCCGATCCTCATCATTCTCCTGCACCCGGACACGGCGCGAGTGTCCGTGATGCACGTCAACATCCACGCACCTGCGGATCAAGACGACCGCGACGCTGTAGCCGCGGCAGCTGCCGTGGATAAGAGCATAAGCGAAAAGGAGTCGAAAGTATTTGCCATAAGCAGTGTGGAAGGGCGCGTCATATATCATGTGAGCAACAAAAAGCAACCGAGTTTGGCGATGGATCTTCAACCGAATTCCCCTTCCGCCGCATCCAGGCGCGTTTTTGCCCTGACTTCCATTGCAGGGTCTGACACTGGACAGGTCGTCACTGCCAACTCGCCGCTGCGCGATTTCGACCTTCCCTCCAGTCTGGAACGGACCGTCAGCGAACCAATCTCAGTGTGCATAAATCCCTTCGCCGTTTCGTCGTTTTCGTCTCCGGAAAGTTGTCAGAATGGCACAGTGGCGACATCACCTAACCCTACGGCATGTGTAGATCAGGCGCATCGCATTGACGTCGCTGCATTACGCAACTCCTGCAGCTTCGACGACTTTGAGAATGCTTCCGTGAAATCTTCGAGCAGTGGTGGTAATGGTCCCAATGCTGCATCCACTCCAGAGGAGCCCCAGCCGCGGGAAATCGTAGCCTCCCTACTGGATGAGCTCCTGGATCTTGTGATGGGCGAAGCCGGAGGAGGAAGTAGCGGGGACGACGGCGACGAGGATCCGCAAATGGAACCTCAGGAAAAGCGAGAGCAGTCCTCTTTTTCCGACTCCCAGAGCGGCTGGGAGGGCCTAAGAGACGTAAGCGTGCACCCGCTCCACACCTACCTGTTGCTGTACACGCAGTGCTACGACTCTGGGCGTGTGCTGTATGCGCTGTCCACGCTGAAAGCCATTCTGCAGGCGAATCCGCGGCTCGCCGTCTGTTCCATGGCCACCACCAGCATCGGCAGTAGTCGCAGCCCGCGGCAGTCTTACCTGTACGGGCTGCTGGCCAGGCACCGCAAGGCTGTGTTCGGTAAAAGCTTTGCAGGCGAGCTAAGCAGCGACTCGGTGACGGCGTTCCGCAGCAGCATGTTCCTGGAGATCGCGATCTCGTTGTGCCTTTACTACACCCGCAGCTACTACCCCAACCTGTCGCACATGCGCATCTCCGAGGATGATCTGGCCAACAACTGGGAGGTGCAGCTGCTCTCTGTCGACGTGCTCACTATACTGCTGGCTGAAGTGGCCAGTGTGGTGCGGGACAGCGCCAAGGGCTTCGCCTCATATATCGCCAGCACTCTGGACAAGTGCAAGGTGCAGAAGACCATCCTGCACTGCGTCCTCTCCGGGGTCTTCCTCCTCGACCAGCAGAGGAATGAGGCCGCGGAGACGTTCACAGAGGCCATCATCCGATTCAACGAGACCATGCGGTTCGGGGAGGCCCGACCCGGCGGCGCACCTGAAGCTGAGAAGTCCCGCTGCTGGGACTACCAGGAGACATTTCAAATCGGAATGCTGCGGCTGCTCCTTGTGCTCATCATCCTGGAAGACCAGCTAGCCAACCACAAGACGGACGCAGACGTGCAGGCTGAGGCTGCCGCTGCGAATTTGGCGGCGGCTGCAGATAAGTCCAGTAAGCCTTCGGCGCTGCGTTACCAACCAGGTAATTCACAGCTTTTGGAATCTAACGATCTCTTGCACGGTCACAGCTCTTGCAAATCTTGCTCATCAGATGGGTTTTTGTCATTGGTCTTTAGGAGTTCTCATACCATGTCAGCCAATTTTCCTCACTGCTGTTTCGACAGCTCTCAAGCAACCCTACACTAGTTTATTGCACAGACATTGGCTCGGCTTGATTTCGTGTGCTCTACCATTTCTCCGTAAGTCATGGATACTTTTTTTCTCAATAAAAATGATTCCTACAGCAATTTAAATCGGGTTTTTTCTTCTCCATTTGTTTAGGGAAAGCCACTTCTACCATCGTGGTCACCGCTGTTTCTCAGCTTTGCCATAATCTGGAGGGCTTATCTACTTTATACGACAGCAGGTGTGATATTTATATATAAAAATCTGAACTCTAGGTGGTTTTTTGGCATCATTCAGTTCAAATACATTACAAAATTTGCAGGCCAATGTCTTCTTTGCTTTCTAACGTGACAAACGTTCCTCCTCTGAGTCAATCCAAAGGCCGTAAGGTACCGGTGGATCACGTCATTCTGCACCTAGAAGGATTGACCACACTCTGCCACTATTGCCTTTTGGACAACAGCTCCTTGGTGTCCACTGTCTCCGGACATCCGATGAGCTCAATGGCTGGTACCGCCATGATGTCTGGCCCGAATGCCACCCAAATGATCAGTAATCTCATCAACGTGTTCGTGCCATCGGCCATCCAGAAGGAGCTCGGTAAACTAGGGGAAGCCTCGCAGCGTGCCGATCCACTTACGGTGGCAAGACACAACGTCTTAGGCAAATTGCCACGGTTGGTTTCTAGTCTCACGTCTCTGTGGCAGGCCGTCAGTTATTCGGAGACGTTGGGACCGCTGCAGGCAGCGTGGGTCATGGGGACTCCTAAGGTGAGTTGATCAGAAAAGTTGAAGCACCCTACTCTAGACGATAAATTATTCCAATTTTTAACTAATTGGTGTTTTTCTTCTCCCTCTTGCAGGTTATCAAAGATCTCATTTTGGGTTTGCTTAGTCCACTGTCACATCACCACGGAATTAATTTTCTGGCCACAATCGCCATTGTCTGGAATGAAAAAAAGAAACCGCAAATCCGACAGGTCCTTCCCGTGTGGTCCGACGAGCAGTTGGTGTTAGTAGAACTGATTCGAGCTATTAAAGTTATCAAGGTTCACATGTTGGTGCAGTTGGTGCGGCAGGTTTTGAAGCAGCCACCAATCATCTCCAACAAGACAAAGGTAAATAATGACTGAAGATACTATCATTTCTTGCACATAGGTTGTCTTTGGCGATTCCAATTACTGAAAATTGGTTCTCATCAATGTTTTTTTCTTTCCCCAAATCAGAATAAATTCCCCTTCGAGGTAACCCTTTTGCAGTTTTTCTACGCCTACGTCCAAGCGATTCCGGCTCCCCAACTAATCGAGGCATGGTCTTCGTTGCACTTGCTGATCAAGGATGGCATGCAGTTGACGAATTTGAATCCGCCTGCGCTTTTTATCCTTTTGGGGTGAGTGTTGTGTTATGTGGTCTCGTGCAACTAAGATTACGAAAAGCAAGGGCCCCCAACCCTTGATCTCGGCATCTCTGATAACCTTTATCATCACCAAATCTGCAAAGAGTAAAAAATTCAATATTTTCTCTGTTAGAATTCTAAATGAGTTTGTTCAGAGGTCGCCAGTCCTCGAAGACCGGAAAGACCAGAAGGACTTGCAGGTACGTTGTTTTGACCAATGTTTTGAATGAAATTTTTGGGGAGATGTATCGAAACCTTTGCCGAAATAATTTATGTTGAAATTCTGCAAGAACCTCCGTATATTTATAGTTTCTGTAGACATTAATCGAGTTTTTCATCGACTCCTCATTTTGTTCAAAGTTTACCGATGAGGACCTATCTGTAAAGGTCCTTATCTAAATTGGAGGAGACGCGACTTCTAAATTCTCAAAATAAGCATGTTACTTTTTAAAATTGATACTAACGAATGATAGACTCCGTTACATCTGAAAAATCTTGAATATGTGAATCATAGGATTTGACCCAAAAGTTAGTGGAAGCTTGTGGTGCCGTGGCTGCGGCTTCTCTGGAGCAAACGACGTGGTTGAGGCGTAACGTAGCGGTCAAGCCTGGTCCTCAGGCACAGCTGGAGGAAATCGATTCTGGCCTTGTCGGTTAGTCTCTGGTTTTTCTGTACGCAAGTTTTAATTGCTGCTGTTTATGCAAATTTTGATGAAGCGCTTTTTTACACATTCATCTCCTTAGATGAGCATTTATCTGTATCATCTTCACCTCGGTTGTCCAGCAAGAGTGATTCGAACTTGAAAACGAACGTCATGAGCAATGGATTCATAACTGCTACGGCTAACTACAGCGTGCAGTCGCTGTCTCTTCTAGCAGAAGTAAGCAACTATGTGATTATAAGACTAGCAAATGTCACTTTTGAAACATTATGAAAATTATGCTTGCTTATCTGATAAGATCATTTGAAACCAGGTTATAAAACACTGGGAAAAAAACCCGTTGGAACATTTTTTAGCTTCCCAATGATGATTCAATCCTTGCTCGCATATTTTGCTTCCGTTTCCTCGCAAGAGGTTATGGAGGTCTGTGAAGAGAACTGATTGTGGCCAAAAACGTTGCCGTGGTGGTTTCGTTTCTATCTGAGGGAATGATCATTTTTGTTTTTTGTACCCATATATCAGGGTTCCCTCGGGCTTGACAAATTGGGAAATATCTGTGAAAAATGATTTATTTTGAAAATGCTAGGGAAAATGACACATTTAGTCAGCCTTTCATCTGTAGAATTGGCCCTTTGTAATTCATTTTAGCATAATCTGTTCAAACTCTAGATTTCCTTTAAATTTAGCAGCATATTTGAAAATGTATCTGTATTTTAAACCATCGTATTTATGGCTATAGCTCATGCATGTGTTGTTTTTGTCTCCTTAATTTGTTTCGAATAGCTGTTAGCCTCTCTTCTGGACGTGGTTTATCTGAGCGACGAGAAGGAAAAAGCCATTCCCCTGCTCACTAATCTGATGTACAACGTGACGCCTTACCTGCGCAATCATCATTCACACAACGTGCCCAGCTTCCGTGCCTGCTCTCAGCTCCTCGCCGATCTCAGCGGTTACCAGTACACGCGCAAAGCGTGGCGCAAGGATGTGTTCGACCTTCTTCTGGATGCTCCGTTCTTTCAAATGGACGCCGGATGCCTGCGATCCTGGAGAACCATCATCGACAATCTCATGACGCACGACAAGACCACGTTTACCGATCTCATGGGCGAGTCTCGTCTATATGCTTTCGAGCTAATCCGATGCTAATAATCTGAAGCGTATCTTATTTGAATTTGTAATTTTATTCACCCCTTTCGATTTTATAGCCCGCGTTTCCATCACGCAGTCGGGAGGTTTAAATTTATTCAGCAGCAAAGAGCAAGAATATGAACAAAGAGCCCAGCTTTTGAAACGTCTCGCATTTGTGATTTTCTGCAGCGAAATCGACCAATACCAAGGTGCAATGCCGGATATTCAAGGTTGGAAAGTTTTTTTTATTAGACGCTATACTTTAAAGAAAATTTTAAAATAATTTTCAAGATGGAGGAGTCGTTGCAATGCAACTCGTGCTGGAGATTAAATATTTTGAGACTCCATTTCTCGTTTCCCGATGATGATTCAATCCTTGCTCGCATATTTTGCCTCCTTCTCCTCACCAGAGGAGATGGAGGTCTGTGAAGAGATCTAAATTGTGGCCAAAAACGATTCCGTGGTGGTTTCGTTTTTATCTGAGGGAATTTCTATGATCGATTTATGAATGTGATTAAGGAGCTCTCGGCTACAAACTGGATTATATACATTATTTTTTGCGTTTAATTTCGTTTTACTTAGAACGTCTTTCCGAGTGCATGCGACTTCCCCAAGTACCTTCCGTTCAAACCCAGGTCTTCCTTTGTTTCCGAGTACTCCTTTTGCGGATGTCTCCTCAACACATCACTTCGCTTTGGCCGATCATCATTACGGAGATGGTAAGCAGGACAATTATTCATTATCCCTATTTCCCTTCTACTATTTGTTTTTGTGATAACAAATTTGAAAGAACCTTTGAAGAAATGACCAATTTTTATGAAGAAGTCACAAAGTTTTTTAGTCATTCGTAAGCTTTTTTTAAATAATTGCCATCTTTTCCGTGATAGTTGTGGCTTCTTCTTCGGTCAAATTGTCAGTGTTAAGCATTTTTTTTTCCCAACAATTTAAAATCGGCAGCTTCGTGTCTGCTTTTTTCCCCCACCAATACTGAAACTGCTAATAAGGAGCTTTAACCGTACCAACTTTCATACTTTTGTTAACGGCAGCATGTTTGCCGACGATGATGTGATTCTTGCTTACATATTTCGTCTTGCACTCTTCATAAAGAGAGTTAGATTATGTGAAGAGAAAAAAAGCGGGGAATTCTTATGTGATAACAGAAAGTATAAAAAACTGCCTTAAAACGATGCTGATCTAATTCCTTTTCTTGTATTGCTGTTTAAAGGTCCAAGTTTTTCTTCAGATCGAACAAGAATTGTGTAGAGACACGGAAGAATTCAGGTACAGAAGGGATAGTTCGGTCCGCTTTTACTTATCACATCACATTTAATGCAAAAGCTGCTTTGGTGCGCAATTGCTGCAAAACTAACTTCCAACACGCGTGCGCAACAAACACATAATTTGCACAGATTCACGGAAGTCTTTAACAGCATTTTTCACCGAAATAAGCAGCGATTAACTCTGGGAATGTAGTCGATTGCCTTAATTTCGTGCGAATGCAATTTTTTAATTTTCACCTTGATTTTGAAATAATCTTTGCCCTTTCCCCGAACAAGAGCATTTCTTTTTCACCGTCTTTCCTAATTTCTTTTCCATGTATGTGTGCCGTTGTTGCCTTCGCCCACCTTTTGTAATAACTCTTGTCGGAGCAGGCCAGTGTCCAGGTACAAAACAAATCCTTTTTCCATTATAACCCGGTTTTGCAAGCTTGTTTTAGTAGCAGCGGTGGTTGTGCTTTTTGTTCGTTGGTGGAGGTATTTTTCTTTACTTCAACGGTGTTATTTCGTTAACCGCTCGCGTCATCACGCACATATTAACACTGGTGAAATTACAGGGGGTTTCTATTTTGCCTTTCTTTCTCTATTTTGTCCTTTTCGACACTTCGAGTGTTGCCGGTGACATTACAAATTTTACAAATTTTTCCCTCGTCGTTAAGTCCGAAAGGTTCATTTTACGGGTATTTTGCAGACACGTGCTTTTAAGTCTTTATCTCGAAGGTGGGGGAGGGGAGAATGTTGAATTTTGCGGGAGTTCCTGCAATTTGTTGGGAATGCCATGTTGGCATAGCAGCGTTCGATCGACGATTCGGTGCAAGACTCATTGCGTTTTGTTGTGCCTAGAAACCACCTGAGGCGATTGTCCACCCTTGAGTCCTCTTGGGTGGTGAGTGCCAGTAATGGCCTCAACGCTCACAGCCATCCCGCATGGCTGCAGCTCTACTTGGCCGTATGCAAACTCCTGGATTTGGCGCTTTGTTTACCTGCAGATAGACTGCCGCAGTTTCAGATGTAAGTGTAATTTGCGCAGCGATAAGCGCATTAACTTAACCGATGAAAATTTGGTTTTTATAGGCGTTTCTCGCAACTTTTTATCATGGGTTTTTATCTAGCCAGGATGAGGAAGATAATATTTCTGGGAAATGGAAAATGATTTCCAAAATTTGATTTGTAATTTGAGTTTTAAAACTTAAAAATTTAGCTTCTTGTAAAAATTTAAATTTTACAAGAAGCTAGCTTTGTAAATCTCATAAAAGGGGTCTATAAAAAGTAAACTCGATTAAAAAGATGTGTTTTGAAAATAGAGAAGGACGTGGCATGCATCAAAAATCGTGTTTTTCTGTACATTTTATTTATTTTTGCCATTTCAGGTACAGTTGGGCCTTTGTGGGTAGGCCCAATCTGGACGCTTCCAACAATGAGGAATCCATGAATGAAGATAATTCAAAGCTGCGTGATTCGGATTTTGTGCCGCACGTGGTTCGTCTGGCAAACCGCATGATAAGCAAGGTAATTGGATTATTTGCTCGTATCGAGAAATCATTTTTATCTAAGGAGAAGCCAATGTTTAAGGCAGTAGTCCAAAATCAAATCGCCTCAAATAAGTACTCCTTCGGAGCACTCTAATAGCTTAACAAGCCAGGCCCTTTGAAAGTTCTCGGTGCTTAACTGTTGCATTGTTTAAGGATCCTAAACGTGAGCAATTGCCGCATCGTCCAGGACGACCGCTGCTGACAATGCGCCAGATATGTGCCTTGAGCGACCTGCAGGCTTTCTTCTTGACCGTTTCGAATATGGGTGGCGCGACGAAGCAGCCGCAGCATCCTAATGCGGTCCAGAACAACGGAGCCGCACTAGAGCCCGCCGCTTACATCCAGCAGCTGCTGGAGCTGGACTTTTTGGAGCCGCTGCCTCCCGTGCCAAACTAAAGTGATTCCAGAGCCCCGAAAATTACCTTGATTCCGTCTTCCGTTCAACCCATTTTACACCTAGAAATTAGCGTTTAAGGTGAGGTTAAGCGACCCGGAAAGGCAACTTGTAATGGCTGAAGTGTTGACCAAGAACTTTAAAATCGTATTAGTTTTTTTTTACATATATAAAAAAGGCATAAATACGGAAATAATCAAGATCTTGCAGATTTACAATTTCCTCAACCGAGGAAACTTGCAGTGAAAATATTTCTACATCTTAAAAAACTTTTTACACATGCATAATTTTTGTAGGAAGTTAAGTTGATAATGTTCACCATTGTACAAGTTCTTAATATGATCCCCCCTCTTAATGGGGAAATATCAAATTAATTAGACACATTCCAAGCAGGATCAAAAAGGATCTAGTCATATTTTACATAAGGGCAAACCCGGTTTTTCTGCTCGATGGAGGAGGCTTTTTACGTCCATCTTGCTATGGGTAGGTTTTTGCCAATTATTATTATGCTTCGATGTCCGTTTAATAATTTTCAGACCCGGTGGATAACAATGCGTGAATAGCGATGGCTGTGTGTTACTCGGGGGGAATCAAAAGAGGTCGATATGCGGCCCCTTAAATTATAATCCTGGTCAAAGTTGACCAAACTGTGGAATAAACGTTGTAAGTACGCATAATTATCGGGTGCAGCAGGTTTTCGAGGAATCGTACGTGTGAACTAGTGGGCCGTTGCGTGCCCAATTTTCAGGGTTTTGAAAGATCAACATGTCCCCGAAATAGGGAACTTTGTGTGTGCAATTGTAAGTTTCATTTCAGGAAGTCCACTCAATTGCAATGTAATATCTATAGATTATACCAGTAATTATGACGGTCGTTAAGCAAATACCTGAAATGTTAAAATTTCAAAAGTTATGTCTGAAAATGTGTGGTTTGGAAACATTAAAAAAGTATCCCACCCAGGTTTTCTAATTGTGCGGTTATAAAATGCAATGTTCGCAACGATAATCTTACCATTGCAAGTATTTGCTCAACAGCCGTTTTAGGAAATAAGCATGGATCCTTAAGCTATTTTTACAAGTTATTCAAGAAGATTTTAATTCTTCTTAAGTATCCATGTAGTGGAAGATCCAAAAAAAAGAAGGTAAAATGTTTAAAATTGCATCAGTTTTGATATGCACGGATGGGCAAATCCTGGCGTTGTCCATCTATCGTTGTTGCACATATTTTTCAATTTTATCTGCAGCGTTGTGAAATTTTGAGATTTTCAATGACACAAAATAAAAAGTTTAACAAGAGTACTAACAAGCTGTCTTGGCTGAATAATTTAAATGTTTTCTCCTTCAGAGACGTTAAATCCACACCCGTCAAGATTGGACATCCGAGAAGTCATCAGTTTTTTTTCCATCCTTAAAGCAGAAAAGTTTGGGACGTGGCAACAGGGACGAATATAAAATGACCAGAAAGTAACACGTGCGAAAACCGTATCCTTTTATTGTACTGTCTGCATTTACACTTTGCATACACCTTTAAATCGATTAGACCTCCAACCGCACGCAATACATAGCCGTAACGTGAACCTCATTACTAACAAAAGAGCGAATACTCCAGTCGTTCCTGCAATGTACAAACGTTTCACATACTCGAATCGTTCTTTTGGTTCATGAAATCGCATTCTCCTCGAAAGAAGTTCAGATTGAATTATTTTGCAACCTTATTTCCCGCTGCGTAACTGAAAGGAAAACACTCGGCTGAATAACGGAGTATAAAAAACAACACCAACACATCCTTTAATCTTCGCCTGGCTGAGGCTCCCGTCTTAACGTTTGCCGCCATCTGGCGAAAATTCCACCTAAGAACAAAAGCGGGTTTTAGCCATTTTTCCCAAACGCAGGTCTTAGGGGTGAATCCAAGGGGAATTACCCTGTCTCAAGTGATTGAACGATGCCAGCATGCGAATCATGAAGGAGGCTGGAACAGTGATCGTATCTCGTGTTTCCTCCAGCATAACTTCGTTGCGACCCATGATCTAAGAAAAGTAAAACGTGAAAGCAACAATCCTAGCATTCGCTGTGTGTTCGGGGAGACTTACTTCAACGGCCGTTTTCTCCTCAAAGTTGGGCTCTTCGTTTCCAGGGGCCCACAGCTTGATGTCGTAATCGATGCCGCTAGTCGCCAAAACTGTCGGAAAAAGCAAGCATCGACTCAATGGCTCTTTAGGTTTTGCATAACAGACGCTGTCAGCATGCGTGACGACTTCTTACCCGGATCGTACGGATGCGGTTGCAGGCAGTTGACCACATGGTGGTCGGCCTCCATGATCATGACTAGTTCGGCCGTGTGGCGATTCCAGATGAACACGTGACCGCAATCGGAGCCACTCATCACGTAGTTTTCACCCCAGAAATTGGCTTCTTTTATCTGCATCAAATCGAGGCAAGTTTGTAACTTCATTCACGAAAGATAATGTGGAAGTTGACCACTGCCATTTTGTAGGCGCAATTTACTGACCATCGTCCGTGCATTGCGATGGCCGGTGAACTTCTGCAGAAGAATGGGCTGTGGCAAATGCAGTAGGAACTTGTCCTCCCTTTCACGCTCTTCTTCTTGTCTTCTGAGAGCTTCGTCCATGCTGCGCAGGATGTCGAAAGGACTCGCGCTCCTGGAGGACAATGAAGAAATCCACGTTTAAGGCAAGTACACACGAGTAAGAGGAAGAGGTCCACAGTTAAATCAAGTAATCACCTCGGTCTGTTTTGCGGCTCTGGTACCGGCTCTATCTCTGGCAACTCGGACTCCGTGCTGGTGTCGCTGTTATCGCCTCCGTCGTCCGAATTCTCCGCCTCGTCGCAGTCCGCTGCCGCCGGCGTGGAAGTGGTGGCGACCCACGTCGAGGGACCGCTTATCCCAATTTTGCGAACCCTCATTTGTGTGCTACCTTGGGAGTTTTTGATAAGGCGAAATCATTAGGACAAATCAATTTGAATCAAAGTAAAGGATAGCAGGGAATCGGAACATGTGAGGGGGAACCCACCTGACAGAAAGTTTAAAGCCAATCAAAATAGCCTATGCCGACTGAAAATTTTGCAGAAATTTAACATTGGTGGTTTCCCTCTGCCATCTAATCTAAATGATCCCAAATTTAACACTGAAGGTCGTTTACCTGCAGGCATTTGATCATCTTCGGAATCGTCTTCAGGATCCCGAGATGCCGAGGATTCGCCTAGACTGTTGTCAACCTTTAAACACAAATACACAGGTTAGTGGGTACTATGATAACTAGAGGCTAACTGGTGAAAATGAAAGTGTCATAATAATGATTTTGCAGCCGACTCATTCCGTTCTCCCAGATTTCCCCACCAAAGATTGGCATTGTATACCATTTGAGTATTGCTACTCGTCGCGCAGTCTGTGCGGGAGCTCGATTGCAACTCGCTATTTGTGCTTTCAGGTTGCGATTGCAGGGTTTCATCGGGCACATCAGATACGATGGACGGATTCCGATCCTCCGCCAGCGCCATTTCCTCGTCCGATGCATCCAGTCCTTCGCGTTCGACTTCGGAAGATTCGGTCTCTGTACACACATCTCCGCAGTCGGTGCTCGAGCCGCACGCATTCGGGTTAGGCACTTCGGCCGAGGAGTCTTCCCTGGAGTGGCCTGCACACGCGTTCGCCAGCTCTGGCTGCGCGGTTTGCTCGTTCGAAAGTCCATCGTCGCTCGGAACCGGCCCGGGACTGGAAGGCCTCGGAAGCAAGCTTATCACATCTATTGAACGGACCGAAATCAGATCAGGAGCTTCTGCCGAGGGCGGAGTGCTGTTGTTGCTCGCGGCGGCCATTTCTCGGGCCACCCTGACAACGCTCCGAGCACGAGTAGACAGGTTGGACGATCGGTTTTGCCGTGCAGGATCGTTGATCATACGAGTCAATACGTCGGATACGTGGTGCATAAGGTTGGCGTGGAGGGAACGCTGCTGACCGGCATCTGCGGGACGATAAATTATGTTTTCAGGTTCCAAACGTTGGAGGTGATTAATGATTTTATCAGAGAAATCTGTGTTTCCGGATTGAAACCCACCCCTGAGTTCCCGTTCTGGGCGTGCATCCGGTCCGGTGTCTGACCAGTCTCCTCTCAGCCGCAGTCTCTTCATGGGTGGGGGTGGTGCCAGACCTTCTTTCTTGCCATTCCTATCACCCATTCCAGCACTGAATATTGTGCTTGGCGTCGTCTCGTCTCCCTACATAGATATTTGCGGGATCCATTGCAATATTTTCAACTAAAACGCCGGGAATATCAAGATCCACATTGAAGTTTCACCTTGATTCTGAACAGATAGAGGTATTCCGATGAATAGCTGACCAAGACTTCCTTGCTGTCCGAGCTGTACACCAAGGACGTGATGCGGTGCGACTTTCCCTCAAACTCTGGCACGGTGAACTTGGTCACCAGCCCCTGATAGCTCTGCGCCGTGAAGTTCCCCGTGGCCTGCGTGCCGAGCATGCGGCGGTCGTAGATGCGCACGGAACTATCGCAGCAACCGATGGCCAGCTGGTAAGGGAAGATGGGATCCACGGCCAGGGCTGTGACGGGACGCTGGCAGTTGATTAAGGTATCCTGCGAAGATGGTAAACACGCACTTTAGCAACAATGCTCCCTCCGCACTATGCCCCTCAAACCGTTCACACTCGATTACCTCTTTGCAGTCTTCCACGCTGCAGTGCGTTTTGGTGCGCAGGTCGAACCACCTCACGGTACCGTCTTCGCCACACGACAGAAACGTGTTAGGATCATTGGGAACTGTAACGATCTGCAAACGAAGGACGCAACCCCGGTGAGTAGAATCTTCGGAAGTATATTAGGATATAAAATTTACTAAATTTAACAATCTTACCTTATATGCTGTTCCTACGTGACAACTGAAACAGTTTTTGAAACTGTCGTCCGGTCGGTCCAACTCTGTATAAATTATTAATCCGTCCCCGGAACACGATATGATCTAAGTTGATAAACAGGGATCATGTAAATCGTACGCCTCACACTCCAGCTCGAAAATATTTATCCAGTTACCTTTCGGTCGTTTGTGTTTGGCAGAAATTTTGCAGAGAAAATGTTTGCCCGATGCCGCGTCCGCATTGACATGATGTTCTACAATTAAAATTCTTAAACGTGAATCATTAGATGATAACCGAACGTTTTTGCACTTGCAGGCCTCATGACTCGGAAGCACATTTCGCAACACGTCACAGCAAGTAACAATGCGAACTACTCACTTTGTAAGAGCTGCCGCTGGTGATGCATAGCTGCTGGTCGTCCGAACCAGACAAGATGTACTCTCCCGTGTCGTTCCAACATATCGTGTTGACCTGTGGCAACGAGGTACGGATTTGGTAAGCATGTTTTTTTGCAACTCATCAGGTTAGAAATCTTTTAATTTCTACTTATAATTAAGGTGATGTTACAACTCCAAATTGATGAATTTCAAGTATGAGCTTTATTATACATCAGTACTTTTTTAGATGTACTGATATTAGAATTTATAAATTTCTTTTTGGAGTGCGTAAAACAAGCCCTTAAGCAGATTTCCAAACCATACTTACACATCCTTGGTGGACTGGTAGCTTCTGCAGTAGTTTTAATCTTTGCACAAAGTCCAGGCTCTCTGTAATGGAGATTTGGGCAAAGCCTTAATATCAGGATTGTCACGTTGCCTCGATAATCTAACGCAGACATGTTCAACTTGTGGTGTCAACATTTTTTATAGAGCTTAAAGTGTCAAAACGGGTGAAGAAATGAACGATACTGTCATATTTCACGCTGCGTTTTCGTCAGGTTTGACACTGAACCAAGACGGAACTGACACATAACTGATTGTGTAGCTTGATCTTTATTGTGCTTGAAAAAACCTATCTGACGAACACATTTTAAAATTGAGAGCAATGCAAAAATAGGCACTGCGACTCTCCGTAAATAAATCTAACAACTCCTTTTCGTTCGTTAGTCGTGAGCATCGCTAGTCTTGGTGCGCTATTGAGTGTTCATCTAAACAAGAAGATGGGAGTTTCCTGTCGGTCAATTTGTCATGTCATTATCATAGTTTGGAACGAATTCAGTTTGCTTGTTCCATTATTTCATCTCCTTTCTTTTAACTCGATCTCAACGCACGGAGTTGAACTTTAAGCACAATATGGGTAATGGAACCACATCTGAGAACGTAAAATGTGGTCCTATTACGTGGCAGCACCCTCATTAACCAGAGATTATACATGTTATTCGGTTCTTGTTGGGTCACTTACACCATGTACAAGCAACAAAACTTTCTACTTTAGCTCAAATCACACTTTAATTGAATTAGATCTAGTGTAGATGCATGGGCATCCTCTCCCCCTAAATTTCAAGGCTAAAACAGACAAATAGACAATATTCACGATCGTACTTGGCAAGCATTGATGTGATCTCTCATGAAAGGAATTTTAATACACTGCAGCAAGTCTAAGATTGGTAAAATTTATCAAAGAAGCGTTGCAATTAGCATTATATGAAAACTTAGCAAACACTAATTGGAGGTTGGGAAGGCTTTTTTAATCTTTCTCAATGACAACGAGAACTACATGTACCACAATGGGGGATCTAAAGCAATATACAATCAACCCTTTCAATACGAAATATTAATTAATAATCTCCGAATCATACTCCTACTTGTAGATTCGGAGCAATTTTTGTAGCATTTTTTTTTTTACCTTTGGTCGATTTGTATAAGTCATGCCGAATATCCCGTTGTCGATAAGGACTGTAATACACGTCCCGGAAAACACTCGGAATTTTGGCCATGTTTTGCGAATTTTTTTATGCGGATTAATTTGCTAAATGCGTACGGGTTTCATGGTGAAATCGTCGCTAATGCGGCCCAGAAACCCAATTTTTTTATCCCGAAATTTCAAAGATATTTTTAGCCTGCGAATTGTCAGTCATCCATCCCTCGCCACCATTTACAACGACTGCGTCAGAAAAGTGCGCCTAGAACGCTCGGAAAACCGGATTTTTTCGACAAAAATGTATTTATTAAAATGCAATTTTCCGGATTGTCGATTCGCGCTATTTTAATCGAGCATCTGCCGCTATTTGCAATTGTTTTTATTGGAGAAAATTAAAGATACATCTGGGGAAGTGATTGCACAGCCGATGGGTATCGCCGCCTGACGGGCAGCTGCGGCGCCCGATTGATGCTAATGCAACTTTCGCAACTTTCATTTCGTGTTTACTTATTCCAAAAATTGTTTTTATCCTCCAAATTTGCCCTCTTTGAGTCTAGAATTCCAAGCTTCAACCGTAGCAGTTGAAATTTCCGACGTTAATTTGTCCGAAAAATATGTACGGTGAATTTTTTTTTCACATGCTTTCCCGCCTTTTTCCGAAAATTTAGATTCCTAAACAAGTTGGCGAATTCTATTCCTTGGTGGCGCCACTGGAACTGTTGGGCCCCGTTCACACGAGGCCGTATCAGCTGTTTTGCCGCACGAGGTTTTTTTTCTATCTGTGCGTTTACAGTTTCACACGATCCCGTAGACGTATCGTGTGAACGCACAGATACAAAAGCATGCGCCGCCAAAAAAACCTCGTGCTGCAAAACAGCTGATGTGCCTTCGTGTGAACGGGGCGTTAGATGTTATGAAGTGAAAGAACACGTTTAATTTTAACTGATTAAAACAAAAGGATTTGAATAATAGAGAGTTTGAGCCATCCAACGCTAACGAAACGATAACGTTAACGAGAAACAGCACGGGAAGTCCGGAATGACATTGGAATGCCATGCTTCGCATAGGGTAGTCCTTGACATTCCAGTCCGCCAGCACGTTTCTCGTTATCGTTACCGTTATCGCATCGTTAACGTTGGATGGCTCACACTCTCTAAAATCTGTTTGCGTATCAAGCTTACTTCATGACTGCCCCCATTTCAAACTATTTTTTTTTTTGCAAATTTTTTAAAATTAGTTGTGTGACCACTTCTCATTATTACATAAGGATTTAAAGATTTCAATTCAATTATGATTGATCCACCACCAAGATTTTCCACCATTTTAATGATTAATTTCCTGACATACAGTACAGTTTCTGGCGATGTGATATAAAATTTTGGTGGCTATAAAAATTAGCGAAAATTCCATCTTGATCAACTTGATGTCACTTAAATTAAGTTTGGTTCACTTTAATATTCCCTTCATATATTCAACGTGGGACTAAATATTTTTATAAGATTTTAGTTCTTAATTTCATAGTACATGTGATCAATTTTCTTGAATTTACGTTATAGTGTTAACAGATCAACGTCTAATTGTGTCTTGTCGTCACTATATATATAGTGAAATTTGATGTGCTATGCTTTTGGACCCTTATATTTAATGTGAAACTAATATTTTCTCCCCCAAGTGGACATTATTTCCCCAGTTGTTTCCAGACAAATGCTGGGTTAGTTCCTCTAAAAATCGGCCACGACCATACTCCTTTCTTTTCATATTCTTGTTTCCTATTTTCTTTACTCGATGCTTTAGTCCTGTATGACCTTAGCAGTTTAGAAGAGTTTTAGACCCAAGTTTTGAGTCGTTCGTTTCTGGAAAGAGTTATAGTTACTAAAGGTTTCAATTGAATTTGCTTTAAGGCGTAATTATAGTTAAGTTGTTTTAATTGCAGAATTAATTTCCTATTAATTATTATTGCGTTATAATAACTTTCCTTTCATTAGTATATAACTTTATTTCTAATAAGCGATTTCATGACAGTTGTATAGTTGACACGATATTGCTTTTATATCCTTGATAGACTTGCAATCCAACTGTTGATTATAGTCCACTCAGCACACGAGATATTTGTGTTCTCAAATCAACGCATATGGTAAACACAATACAGGTTAGGTGGGGCCCTGAGGTATACTTTCAATAATGACAAAACAAATAATATGAATGCAAATTTTCTATAGCAGCGTCTACTTGTAGTTTTAAATTTTCTCGTGAGATACCTGAGACAGTATTATACGGTATTGTATGAGACTCGTATTTGGAATAAATCCAATAAAAATAGACATTGAATAAGCCAATTTCATGCGACCGTGATATTTCAAATTAAACTTGCCAGTCGTTCTATGAATGTCAAGAGGAACGGTGGTAGTTTCAAATTGTTTTTGTGTTTTCTTTTGAATTATTCCCATACTATCTCTTAAATTTCTTAATGTTCCTGAGGAAACAATACTAATAGCCATGAATTTGGACGATATTTGGGCGTCGGTGGGCAACTTTGGACGTTTTCAAAAGCTGTCACTCGTCCATTGGTCAATGGTCGGTCTATTTGCAGGATTGCATTGCATAAGTTACGTCATCATCAGCCTCACTCCACCATTTAGGTCTGAATCTTATGTTTTATTATATAATATTTAGTTTGGTGGCGCCCTCTGTGGCTCTGTAAAGTAGAAGCCGAATGAAATTTAACATGGTTTTTACGTTATTATTTTAATGTAATTCGCATCTTTTACATTGTTTGCCCCAAAAAGGTGTTTTGTTCCAGGATGCGACAACGAGACGTCGCCATTCAACCACGTGACTTTGAAAACTTCTGGTCAGCGAGGGGAATTGGAAACATGGTGTCGTTCTGCAGCAGCGACAGACATCTTCCTCTGCGGAAATGACGTCATTGTTCCGTCGACCAATGGGAACGAGACGCGGCCATGTAACAGATGGATCTACGACACTTCCAGACAGGAGATCACCGCTGTCACTAAGGTCGGTGTTCTAACAGAGTTCTAAGCCCAAGCGAGCAGTTGGTCAAGTTGAAAATTGGACAGTGACATTTAGCCACGCCAATTGTCATATGCCCATAATGGCCATAATGAGAAACATCCACTTGTTTATATGACGTTTTGTGCAATTATTAGACAGTTTGAGCATGACACTTCCTTATACATACCTTAACTTTAATGGCGGAAAGGGAAGAACCACGCATGCGCACCCATTACGCACAGTTAGTTCATTGGGTAGTTTAATGCGTGGCTCCTCCCTTCCCACCATTAAAGTTCAGGTATGTATAAAGACGTTGGCATGCTCAAACTTTGACCAAACGTCTATAAACGTCTATAGCTAGACGTCCAATTACCAATTTGGTTACATGCTTTATGTATATAAAGTTTACATTGCATATTGATTAAAAATGAAGGTCCAATGAAGACACTATAACTGCAGTGTGTGCAGTTATATGATGGGTTATTTCACTTAATTTGCATACGATGAAAGGTGTCTTCGAAAATTTAAAAAAAAACAATGTTTAAAATACAGTGGGATTTGGTGTGCGATAATGCTGGTTTGGCCCCTCTGATCCAGTCTGTGTTGATGTTCGGTACAATGTTTGGCAGCGTTATTTTCGGCTATGGAGCAGACAGGTAGTATATTCCATAGTTAATTGTAATCAGGTTGTCACACCTGTGAAATAACACACATTAATACTGTAACATTTTTGCGCAGATTTGGTCGAAAATCTTGCATCTTTGTCGCAATTTTCATTATGAGCGTTGCAAGTGCCCTTTGCCCTCTCATGCCACAATTTGAGGTGTTTTTAGCCTTCAGGTTAATCGTCGGAGCCGGTTGTATGGGGGCATATGTCGTGTCTTGGTCTTATGGTAAGGCTCACTTTTAAACACCTTAATTTCTGTTATATTTCGTGGACAATAGAATGTTGAAACAGCCCTTTGCTATCGTATTCTCATTTTTAAAGTTCTTGAAATTATTGGAGCCAAACAACGTTTGCTTGTTTGCACCATCTTAAACTCCACTTTTGCTTGTGGAGAAGCTCTGATTGGACTTATCGGCTATTTCGTCCACGACTGGTCAAAGGTCATTTGGATTATATCCGCTCCCGGTTTCCTGTGGCTGGTGATTGTCTGGTAAGCGGGTTGTTTCTTGGTTATAAAGGTAGCTCTTAGCATTGACGGCTCGCGTATAGGCACTGTGGAACTGCAGCACCCCCTATTTCCACTTCATATTACCGATACAATTTAATATACTAATGAGTCCTTTTTTCTTTAATTATTTCTTTAAACTTGTACTATATATAACGATTAAGAACTGTGCTGGTGCTATTTAATGATAATTGTTTAATTAGTTGGTTTTGCGAATCTCCAAGATGGCTGATTACATCGAAAAACTTTGAAAAAGCGCAAAAAGCTTTTCAACAAATAGCTAATGTGAATGGGAAAGACATTATCATCAGTGAAATGAAGCTGGACCAATTACAGGTGATATGGCAGCTGTTTAATTTTAATTATTATATAATTTGATATGTGGGAAAATAATTTGTTTGAACCTTTGCCAATTCTTGTTAAATGTGAGACACGAAGAAATATAAAAAAGTCGGTTGCTCAATACAATAAACATGTACTACAGGATAGCGCAGAAGTCATGTTTATGGAATGGCTGTGTATTTTCTTGGATTCAAGGATTATTTCTACACAACTGGAATTCAAGGGCAACATGGTATCCCTTTCCTTTTAGCAATCGTTGCCCCCATCATATTGCCGTGAAGCTCATTTGTATTGTTGTGAAGTGCTTCACAACAATACAAATACGTTTCATAGGAACACATATAAGCTTCACAGCAATATACTAGATAAGCTTCACAGTAATACATATAAGTTTCTCAGCAATACACATGAATCTTAAGCTTCTCAACAATACACATGAATCTTAAGCTTCACAGCAATACACATGAATTGTAAGCTCCACAGCAATACACATGAATTGTAAGCTCCACAGCAAGAGACATATGTAAGTCCAGTGGTGCCCATTCCTTATCATCGATGACGCAATACCCACTCCTTATCATCTACTTATGACGCAATACCCACTTCCCTCCCCCTTCACAGCAATACACAAAAGCTTCAAAGTAATACACAAAAGCTTCACAGCAATACACTAAAGCTTCACATACTTACACTTAAGCTTCACAACAATACACAAAAGCTTCCCAGCATTACACAAAAGCTTCCCAGCATTGCACAAAAGCTTCACATACTTACACTTAAGCTTCACAACAATACACAAAGCTTCCCAGCATTACACAAAAGCTTCACATACTTACACTTAAGGTTCACAACAATACACAAAAGCTTCCCAGCATTACACAAAAGCTTCCCAGCATTGCACAAAAGCTTCACAGCAATGCACATAAACTTCACATACTTACACTTAAGCTTCCCAGCATCACACAAAAGCTTCACAGCAATACACAAAATCTTCACATACTTACACTTAAGGTTCACAACAGAACACAAAAGCTTTCCAACATTACACAAAAGCTTCACAGCAATACACATAAACTTGACATAAGCTTCACATACTTACACTTAAGCTTCACAGTAATACACAAAAGCTTCACAGCAATACACATAAACTTCACAGCAATATAAACAAAAATCATATTTTATTATTGTCCAATTGAGATTAATGAAGATGACAGGTTTTTCGCTATTGTAGAAGTCTATTTAAAATTATTTTTGTGTCGATTTCAAAGGATTTTTGGTGTTTTTATATAAAAATAAGCGGTTATGCCTTTTCTGTAACGTGTTTTTACTCTGTTTTTATTAAATACGAGAAGGTGGTTGACGAAGGTGAAACATTGCATCATTACTCTGCTTTGGACCTGTTCCGTACTCCCAAGCTTCGGTGGCTCACCATCAACTTGACTTTCAACTGGTAAAGACCTCGTCCCCCCTCCTCCTCCTCCAAACCCCAGCAATGCACCTATAAAGTGCCCTTTCTTCTCCAGGTTCACGTGCACGCTTTCATATTACGGCATCAGCATGGCCCTTCCGCCCATTGTGGGCAATACGGCCGTGAGTCTGATCATTGTGTCTCTCATCGAAATTCCTTCCAATTTATTCCTCTTTTTCATGTTGGATAAATTTGGGAGAAAATTGATTCTCGTCGCCACCCTCATCTTAGGAGGAATCGCTGGCATTTGCACTGCCCCAGTCGCTCTCATTCCAGGTAGTTTAAACATCAACCTATAATATCGGACCTTTTTCTTGCATGGACAACATATGTATTTGTAATGGAACATGGTATGGTCCAGAATATAATACAGCACTGTGTTTTATTAGATTTACAGTGGTTGACATTCATCTTGGTTTTGCTGGCTAAATTTTGTTGCACCGCTGCCTTTGCAAATTTATTTCTGTTTTCGAACGAGTTGTTTCCGACATGTTTGCGCAGTAACGGAGTCGGCATCTGTTCCCTGATGGGGCACACGGCGGCCATCTTGTCCCCGTACGTGGTCAAATTGGTACGCCTGATTTGTGGGCATTATCACCAGTATGTCTTTTGTCAACAATCCATTTACGAGTAAGTTCCAAACTTTAATCTTTGTAGAAGGTATTTCATCCTGCTCTTCCCTCTATCATTTTCGGCTGTTTGTCACTGGTATCCGGACTGGCCGCCATTGCTTTACCGGAAACGGCGGGAAAACGACTGCCGGATAATATTCAAGACCTCGAAAGATATCCAGATGCAAGGTTAGATGGCATTTTAGCATTAAAAACTCCTCAAATTATTATCTTTTATTATTTATCGACTATCTTGAAACATCATTGCAGGACCAATTGCAGAAAGTTTTGGCAGATGTTGTTTTGTTGCTGCAAGTGGGACAGTACTGCATGATGTCATACATTCTCAACTTTAAAAACCTGTCACTTTGTTTATTATTTGTAATTTAGCGAGCCTTTGTGTAATCATTGAACAATCAAAGAATAGAGAGTTTGAGCCATCCAACGTTAACTAAACGATAACGATAACGTTAACGAGAAACAGCGCGGGAAATCCGGAATGTCATTGGAATGCCATGCTTCACATAGGGTAGTCCTTGACAT
>JAUJYV010000979.1:0-23878 GCA_033995625.1 Ophyiulus pilosus
CCCCCTCTCGAGGGGTCTTTAACGTGCAACAATCAACACCGGACCTCGGTTTAAACTCTCATCCGAAAGAGCCGCCATTCAGGAAATTTCTCCCATCCGTAAAAATTCCCACTGACCTCGACCGGGGAGCGAACCCCGCAACCTAAGATCGAGAGGCGAGCACGTAACCCACTCGACCATCAGCGTCGGACAATCATGAAATTAAAAAAGTGGTTTCCAATTTAAAACAGGAAAGTTAAGAAATGAAAAAGCCATAAAATGCCAACAATCACAAAAATAGCCTAATGGCTTTCTGGCTCTCAAGTTTCAAATTTGAGATCATTTTTACATGTAATGTAATATACGAATGGAAATTCGGTTAGGTTACTTTAACATTCCTCAAATGACCAATAAAATCTTACTCTATTGTCTTTTTTTGCAGGGTACATTGCCAATTAGTAAACGTTTTTGCAAGAGGAAAAGAAAATGACTCTGCTTCCAGTTTGAAAAATGATGACTTGGAAAGTGTAACCTTGAAGATGTAACTGTATTGTGATGGATTGAAGTTTAATGGATGATGTGAGGGTGTTTTTCACCTTTTCAGTTCCATGTGTTGCCGGTATACTGTACTTGAGATGGCAGGGTTAGCTAATATTTAGCAAGTGCCATTGGATTTGTCTCATACAACTCGTTATGACGTATATTTTAAATGTTTCACTCGCTGCTGGGTTTTATAAACGCAACTTGGGCTCAGCAACAAACAATTTAAAATATTGCATTTTAGTATGTAATCAGACTATCATCCCAAAAGATTGGTCGATGATCTTTGGTGATGGTTGTATTTTTGGTGTAGTTTTTTTATTCCATGGAAGCTTGGATAAAAAGGATTCTATTTTATTTGTTAGCTACAGCAACTAATCTCGCTTTGTTTACTTTTTTTATTTTGCAATATTTTATTTCATTGCCAGTATACCATTAAATAGGCTGTATGATATAGGGCTATGGACTATTTAAATGGAAGGTGATATTTTGGAAAATTCGGAATAAAGCAATTTATATTGCTTGGGAAAGGTTTTACATTTGGTTTTCTAATGCATAATTTTAATGTCAGAAAACTGTGATAGGGTAGGGAAATATATATTACTACATGTAATTTACCATTATATTTGTTATTGAATTGGATTAAAGATCACCATTTGCTATTACAGTTTAACTTCAATAATAACAATAATGTTAAGCTTGTATAAAATCTACTAAATTCATTTATACTAAATTTCTCAAATATTTTGCTCAAAACACTAGATTCAAGTATTAAAAATGGTTTAACAAAAAATAATTTAATGGAACTTAGCACACCAAAAGCCACAATTTAAACTTTAATGGGAAGTCTTTTCCAAAATGAGTTTTGTATTGACACGTCAGATATCCCATTTGTTCCAATTCCATAAAAAAACACCTGGGATATAATTATAACAGTCCATTCTATGAATTCATGATTACATTAACAGAATTCTACAGAACTAAAATTTCACAAAAACTTCGCGAATTCCAATGCCACAACTGCCTGCCAATTTGAAAGAATAATCAATTTCCACAGGAATCGGGGCTTTAAAAGTGCAACAAACATTAGTATTGTTATCGTTATGCTTTGTAAATATGTAGATGTTATTATTTTTAAGCCTAACGCCACACCAAATAAATAAAGTGAGGAGTTCTTTGCAAAAAATCAACCATTAAAATGAAGGAGGACGTTAAAAAAATGCAACTTTAGCCTGGGAAGAAATGTTTTTATTTTTGGCATTACTAGGCAATGCGAGATTGACATTTGAACAATTTGATAAATATTGTTTATTTATTTATAACCTGCATTATCACTTGGTAGCAATCTTTCTAAACAAATGATCTGAAATCTTATCTTCGGTAACAAGAGGTTTTGGTAAGGTGTGTGGTTTATGTTGTTCTATGAATAAATTAATGAAGTTTCAACTCTGTGGTTTTTTTTTCTTTATAAAAAATAAGCATCTTCCATTCATTCAAATGGTGTAATGCAGTTAAAAATTATGCCCCCATGTAACTAGGCAATTTGGTCAACTTTTGTTCTGTTAACATATCCAAATCAACTCCAATTCTACATGAAAATGAAGGGCAAGATCTTGCATTTGTGTTTGGTTTCACACCTTTGGTATATTTTTAAAAGACAACAAATTTTAATCTGCCGAGGATTGCAAAAAAAAAAATATATATTTTTACGATATTCTACATTCTAGAATTCGTTCTGGATTCACCATGTCGCTTACTTTTTCTGTTTAAAATAAGGTGCATCAGTTCACTGCAAAACCGTAGTTTTTCGTTAATAAGTAATCACTTAACTCAAATAAGCTTTTTGCTTCATATTTCTTTTTTAAGTATGATAAATTACAGAATACAGTCATTTATACTGCATACAGATCATGTTATTGGTGTGGAGTAAAATTAAGATTTATATTTCTAATATAGAACATCTGCATAAAGCTTATGACCCTCCAGATTTTAAAAACTAACAAACATGGAGGGATTGCATATAAACATAATATTATATCCTATTGAAATGACTTTGATAAGCAATCAAAATGATAGACTATCTGATAATCTACTCCATCAATTATCTGATAATAACTATCATCATCTTAAGATCATCTAAATAACGAATTAAATTTCAGCAATTATCAAAAAAATGTGTCGAGGAATATGAAGAATTAATACTATGGTTAGATAATTTTAGAAAATTAAATAAGAAGAAATAAAATTTGTAAAGTACTCAAAAAGTGACAATTTGTTTTAAATTTTTGAAAGGGATTTTCTGACACTTGTTAGTGTGGGGTGTTAAACGTTGAAATTTTACGTGTTCTGACACAGTATAGTCAAATACGTTATTGTATATAGTAAAAATGTATCAATAAACTAACAAAATCTTATACGACAGAAATAGGCAGTGCTAAGATCAATATTGACGAAATCAATTCCTGATTTTGAGGTTTTTTATAGCTTGGAAGTTTGGATAAAGAACTAACGCAATGCGAGTGAATTGTACGGTGAAGCAGTTAGTGCTTGATAAAATTCCTACTTTTTAGCAGATAGAGGCATATGATTTTCCAGTACGTCCATAGATGGCAGCAGAGGCACAGCTGTTGCATTTTATCATCCAGAAAGTCAAAGTTTCCCTACTTTTGGTTATCAACAGTACTGTAGTTAAAATTAATATCCAGTTAGATGTACTGGAGAGAAATTCAAAATTTATTGCAGGCCATTATAAATAAAATTATATAAAAGCGGCAATAAAGCACATTATTTTAAACACTAGATGATTTAATGAATTTAAGTACGATTTGAGAACTGATTGGACTTAGACATTTTCCAAATTCATGAACTAATAAAACTTGAACCCATCTGGAAAACTAATTATGACGTTTCAGCATTGAATTTTCAAAGAAAATAATTAATAGTAAATATACAATATAATAATATATTATAAGTACCTGAAAAAGATACGAACGATAAATTTGAAAATAATGTATTCACCAAAGATACATTTCCAAAAATTAAAAAAAGATATCAAAGTGGAATTTCCAAAATTCGTTTTTAAATAAGCAGTCAACATTGTCACCTTTTGGTAAATTATTTAAATTTACCAAAAGGTGACACTCTACAGGTATATGTTATGTAGGCTATTGTACGTATTTCAAGTCTGTACTTGCACATACTTCTTTAATAATTCTATCTACAATAGGTACGTGATTATAAAACTGAAAATAAATATTAAAATGAACCTGCTGTTCGTTACCAATGTTCACTGTAATGAACCTGAAAGATTTTTAAGCTGCTGAAATTAACATTTCACATATTACAAATCAACACGTGCATGGCATCCCACTATAGCTTGGTGCAATAGCAAAACGTATCACTCTGGAATTCTTTCAATAAATTAATAAATCAAATCATAATAGTTGTTATTGTTTTATCTACCTTTTTGTTGCTTTCTGCGTAGTGCACACACACGAGAATTCGCCTTTTCAACTTATTATTAACTTGTAGAATGTATAAATGGATGAACATGCCGTTAACTTCAAATACACAACTGTCACGCCATTTAACTGTTCAAATCGGGTTTTTAAGCGTTTTACAGTTGCCACTAGGTAGCGCTAATACCATGGCAAATAAAGTCCATAAAGTTCGCATTCCTATTGTTATGACATGACAATAATCCCGCAAAATGTTTTAAATTCTTAACTTTGGTTTCAGTTCAAGGCTATGCTAAAGTAAATTCATGCACTTTGGAATTCTAAGTGAATTTATTTACAATAACTAACTAATAGATACTTTTCATAAAAAAACAAAAAAACAAAAACAATAAAAATAATAATAAATAAATTGACATAATATTAATTTCAATAAAATTTTTGTTGTTGTGGAAAAGAATCACAAAGGTATATTCATTTCCAAAACCGACAATACTTTAAACATTTAATGGACGTTAGAAAAAATCATGTATAATGTAAGCTTTTTAGAGCTTTTTCTTAGTTGTCTTTTAGCGATAGTGACGCAAAGGGTATGACTTGTACGAGTATGTACTCGGAGCCAGATTATTTATTAATCTAAGCCGATTCTGAATCGACTGCCAGTAATACTACTACAAACATTATAGTACATTTTGTGGTTTAGTCTTTAGTTGCAATCGAATCGCATTGGGATTTATTTAGTATAATGGTTTTAATTATTTATAAAATAAATGAATTTCCATGTAATACAGTAGATGCTCCAAAGCCTATAACATTCTGTCCTTTTTCCAATAGGTTGAAGGATTTTTGCGATGTTTTAACGCGAATATAACTTTACAATAATCTGATTACACTTCCAATGTGTTCCAAAGCTGATACATAAAAGTGGCTACGCCGATCTCATCGCAAAAGCGTGGCAAGCCCATTGACGTAGAAAGGGTGGGATGTAGGGCTAAAATGCCAAAATTTGACAACATGATAGCTTTTTAATATTGTTAAAGGAAATTGAGTAGGCAATTCGCTGTCTGGTAAAATTGCTTACTTGACACATGGTAGGAACATAAACCAGCAGTATGGCCGAATGAGGCCACTTTATTATGCTACCTAGTCAGGGATTTATGGGAATTTGGAAATTGTGTTGGAAGCTTTTGAAATTACATTGTGGTGAAGGGATTGTCAGAAGGCGTGCTGGGCAGATAGATACCAGGATCAATCAGCTATTTTGGGACTGGGGAAGTTCATCTACCAATGGACTTTTGACATTTTGTAAAGAAAAGCTGTTTTTAACTCAAAAGCTGTTATGGCAAATGGTCATCACCAAAAGTTCAATTCCATACACATAATCAAGAAGAAGTTTAAAGGTGTCCTTAAACGTATACAAACGACAATTTATTTAAAAGAAAAACATGATAACATACTTAACCATACAGGCCGTCTTAAAAGCCTTAAGTAACCGACATATTCTTACACATGTGGCATTGTATGGGGTTTATACACCAATATTTTATTTAAAAAAGTCATTAATGTCACAAATGTATAGTGTATACGTATATACTAAAGTTATTTTCTACTGATATTATAATGACTCTGACACCTATTGCTAAACATCCCTGCTTACTGGCATACACAATAACAAAGTATTTATAATAGATGATTCCAAATAAATTGTAAAGATTTATTAAATAAAATTGGATAAGAACATCCGTGCGATTGGACAACTAGGTCAGAATCCAATACTATTCTGTGGAATGAGGCCCTAAATGAAGAGGTGATGGGCGAAATTCCTTCAAAAATGCCCTAGCCACACGGTGTCCATTTTGACCCAGACCCTCCTTTCTTCAACCCTCCTCCCCCGCCTCCCTTATAGACGTCATTCATTTTTTTTTAAATATAGTGTCCAGAAAATTTGTTTTCCACGACAATTTTCCAGATTTTTCTGATTAACGGAAATTTCCTGATCACGAAGGGAAATTCCAGCATAAAATTGGTGTTTAATACAAATTAAGCACAGAAAAACCAAAAA
This sequence comes from Ophyiulus pilosus, assembly GCA_033995625.1. Classification (NCBI taxonomy): domain Eukaryota; kingdom Metazoa; phylum Arthropoda; class Diplopoda; order Julida; family Julidae; genus Ophyiulus; species Ophyiulus pilosus. The sequence goes on from JAUJYV010000979.1 coordinate 6,037, forward strand.
CTGAAAAAATACCATCATTAGTGGACGTCCATAATGTCTTTATCCCTCCCTCCCCCCTGCCACATGGTGTCCACATGCCTGCAGACCACCTACCCCCTCTTGAGGATGTCCTGTTTGAATGGCCCCTAAGTTAAACTTGTACATACAAATTAAAGTTGATATTCTTATTCTCATAAAGCGAATCCTCGAGCATGATATAATTTAAAGATCAAAATGAAGCCAGTTTATTATTATTATTATTATTATTATTATATATTCAATTTGAGATTTTTTAACTTTTCGTGTTACTGCCTTACTAAGCCAACCTTTTGCAGACAGTAGTCTTTTGAAAATGCACAAGCAGTTGCTCTTACATTCTTAATCCCACACACGAATATCACCAAATGACATATTTTAAGGTTCACTCGAGTGTATACTGAAGTTACAAGAAGATGAATACTGGAGAAAGGCAATTATATAAATAAGATTTTGAAGTGCTTCTTATGCTCTGGCAGAGCTTATGCGTGTAATGAAGATTGGGGCATGGAAATTAAACTATGGTGGCACGATGAACTCTTGCTGGTTGTTATTATTCAGTGGTTTATGTAACAAGCGACAACACTTAATCCCTAGCGAAGAATACAATGCACAATTTTGGGCTTACTTTTCGCTAAAATTTAGTGAGAGCACGAGCTTCGTAACAAAAGTTACGCTTCATCCATTAGTTATGTCAAGCTTCAAAGGTGAAATGGCACTGGAATATTTTCTACTTCTTATAGCAGTATGCTGTAGAGTACGCATGAAAGAACTTTAAACGTCGCCATTGATTGAAATTAATTTAGTGGGACCCACAGAACCATAACGATGTGATTTAGTTGCATGAACTTATCAAATATACTCCGGAATGCATAAAGCAATTATAACAACAGAAAGACTTGCATGTTTCCAATTTCAAGAAAACGAGCCAATTTATTTCCAAGGGTCCAATTAATAAAATTGAAGTAGACAATGTGTCTATGTCAGAACCATCCATCCGTGCAAGACAGTATATGTTGTCATGCAATCAGCTCATTTAGGATATCCAATAAAGTTTGGATATTTACTCATGCATCTTCAATCTTGCATATGTCACGAAAAGTGTTGAATTTAGTTACCATTAATTGAAATTAATTGCAATAGCTAAGAATATTCTTCCCTTTTCACCCTTATGGAAAAATATTGTTGCATGTTAGGTAAATTTATATTTGCCAAAGAAACGTTTAAAAATTTGCTCCATGGCTAAACAACTTTAAATTCCTAAAAAAACTATTTCAATTATGATTTGTTAATTTTGCTTAAATGAGCAAGACAAATCAGATAATGATCTTAATATATTTTGGTGTTGCATATGTTTTATTATATGCATGTTTAAGAACATTCCTCTAATGTATGAACTCAAAAATTATTATTGTATTTTCACAATAGTTTGATAATGTTTTCAGCATTATGTCAAAACCTTATATTTAACGATGAAACATTCAAAATACAATTGCACATGTACTGAATATTATTACACATAAACCAGTGTAAATCTTGAAAATATGTACATAATGTACAACATGTTCAACTTCAGACCACATTCAATGTTGCAATTCATAGTACGTGTGGGTCTATAAAGGTTAAAGGTGAATAACACAAAGATGAAAGCAGGCAGGGTGGATTTTAATTCCGGAAAACGTCTTATATATATGTTGATACAGCGTATGATAGGAATTCGCCTGACAATGCATTTATTTTTCAAAGAAAACCACTTCGAAAACCGCGTTGGTAATGCGAGGAAATCGAGTACAAAAATCTCACCATCCATTCATTAATGAGATGGCAGTTTCGAGTTTAGGAAATAGTCAGAAGGTGAAAAATATTCCCGCTTCCGCAGGTTTGTGTGAAATATGTGACAGCCAATAAATAGCACTAGCTCCAATAGCGTTTAACCAGCACGCAGGGAACTCATTATTAATAGTAAAACGAACATTTAAATGCCAAAACCAACGAGGCACATAGCACGAGATGAAGATTTGTTAGACATGGAGTATAATCTTCGCTCATATCAGTTTCACGAATAACTGCATCAAGATAAAAAATGATCATCTTCGCAAGAAGTATAATACAGCTGGATGAAGTAAAAGACAAACATGAAGGCGTCTTCTTATTTCAAAAATGAGAACATTTCCCTGCAAATGCGATATAATAATCAATTATATCGTGTAAAAAGATACAAAAAATGCCATTAGACGATGGAAATTTTGGCGTAAAAGCTTTACGTTGTATTAGTAATTAAATATAAAAAAGGTCCACCAAATAATTCACCAAAAACTAAATTTGCAATGCCATTAATGCACAAATACGGAAAAGCTTTTTCGTTAAATGAAATATTTTCGATTTTTTTCATCCTGTTTTAATGGATATAAGTTGTAATTTCATCGACTCCATACTAAGTGCATGGCTAAGTTAAAAAAAAAGGAAAACTGAGCTATTTACATGTAACCATCATGTAATTTTTAATTCGCTTGAAATATTTCAACAGAAATACACGGTAAAAGCATTGAAAGATAACATTTTAAGAAATGAATAAATACAAAAGAGAGGTATTATTATACAGAATGTAATATAAAGAAAACAGTCTTTTGCTTTCTAACAATTAAGAATTTCTGGGCTCTTACTTATTAGATTGCTAGCGCTTTCAGCTAGGGCATGCTTGTGTTGTTATCTACGTCAAATACTAATTGCACAACAATGTCTGAAGCCAGTTAAAAGTTTCTTGTAAAGGTCGAATGACCAGTTTATTATTACAATTTACGTTGACCATTGGAAATCTATACCCTTTCCCTATCTTTCCTAAGGAAGTTCTGGAGAATGAGGATGGAAGAAAATGCTGCTTCACGAAACGCAGTTGTCAATTGAAAAATGCTTTTAAGCCCACTCACATTCTTAAGTGTCTTTACATGTCTCAACTACAGGGTATTTTCAGCAAAAAGTACTCAAGGTGGACCTGCTGGGCTACTACAAGTACAAATTGGAAGGCTTGACTGATATATTGTTTCTTGTATACAGTAAAAGATACTAGTGAATTTCGGCTCATTCGAAGCTGTATATACAAAGCTGAATTGTATTTCATCACGCAATATACACACACATATCGTAAAGCGTGGATACTATGAGCCAGTTTTTGGAGTTTTTTAGAATTCTGAAAAAGTGCTCAATAATTACGATCCGAAACTGACAAGGTCAAATAGAATCAACCCTCCTCTTTAAGAACATGAAATTATTTTTACTGTAGAATTAACATGTGCATCAATTTGAGCCCCAAAGTTACCTTATCCTTTTGTGTAACTGGACTAGTGCATTTTTTAAGGCATATCCCTAGTGAAAAATGGTATAGGACCAAACATGCTATTGCATGTCTCATACATATTATTTTCCATATATATGACTGAAAAAACCCATTTATGGCCATATACAGTAGAACCTGTTTAAATGCATTCTGTGTAAATGAATAAACCTCCCTAAAGTAATAATGACTAATTTTTATTGGCCCCAATGATTTTGTAAGGGAATATCAACAATGGAACTGCAGAAAACTGCTCTCTAAGATGAGGTTGGTCAAATCGCATAAGATTGAGACCGAGCTGCATCTCAAGTCGCAGATTAATACCTCAGCTGCACAGAAAAATTGCCAAGACGAGCTCAAGACAGCCAAATGTGAGACCCAGCAACTGTCGTAGGGTGTCGATCATCTCAAGTTTTAGCTTAATATTGAGATGCAGCTTAGAAGGGGCAGAGCTTGAGCTGCAGTTTAGTAAGTAACTGTGGTATGGGCCTTAGATTGACACCATAGCAGGATGACGGCCCATATAGACATTTAACATTGAGGTTTGTGTTGTCAGATTTCGCTAGATTCTCTGTTGACTTCTTCGGTGTTCTAGAGATAGTGGCTTGGCTGACCTTGATCTTGTGATTTTCCTCAAGCCACTGTATGAGTTCCTTGTGTGAAGCACTTGGATGATCCTTTTTGTACTTTCACACGGCTAAACGGACAGAATCTGTCATCGTCGTGTGCGTTGAAAATTTGCACGCCATTTTTTCTGATGTAGGCCTACACAATTATTACCAAATGCAACAGGCAAGGAGATGAAATACAATTACTGTACTTGTACATGCACTAAAATGTTACAAAATAGCTAGTGACTCATTTAGGATGGATAAAAAAGGAAATTCCCTGTTTTTCAGCTGCATGTGCGCATGTCTGCTGATGAACCTGTTTAAAAGCATAACCTGTATAAATGCATATTTCTCACCCGTCCCAAGAGATGTCCTGTATGGAGTTCATATATACTTACAACGTGAATATATTACAGCAATTATTTATCTTTCCCAGCGAAAAATTAAAACTAAAAGACTTGGTTCCCTATTTTGTGAGTTAAACAATAAGAAACTAAAGAAGAAACTCATCAAAATTACAGAAACTCAAGTTTTGGTCACTATCAAATTTCCCCGCTCATGTCTGGTTTTCGACTAACGAAGCTTTTAATGTTTCTTAAAATGCTTGATATTCACAAGGATACTAGTCAAGACATATAGGAATCACTATATCAACTAGTTTTATCAACAGTGGAGATGAAAGTTTGACGACATTAATGAGAACACAAAACGGTAGTCCCAATAAAAATGGCAGTAATTTATAACATTGACAAGTTACCTAAATATGGCGAAAGAGTGTTTCTCTCCAACTGGTTGAAAATGTCCCATTGAAACCAACTTAAGGCTGGGCAAAACGATGAATGGTCCAAGTTACCATCACTGACAACTGTCGCAAAGTATCCACATTTTATGGTAGCTGAATTGTCATTGCTTCATATTGTGATTATCCTATTTTATAATTAATGTCATCAGTTACTACACACGTATATGCACGCTTTTAGATACGTATGTTAAATTGAAATTTTCCGACTGATAACAAAACGAGCGAGATTAATGTAGTTTTACATGGCCCGTTGCATTTAAAAAAGTATCATTTTCAAATTCACCTTAAGGTTTCAAAAGATAAATTAGATATTAGATGCATGTAATATACCATTGCTAAATAGGGGCAACAGCAGAGGTCGATGCACAATGTAATTTAATACATTAAGCATCTAGGAAAATTGTGTAAGTTCTTAACAACGGAAGCCCGCAAAACATCATGTCTCTGAAAAAACACTATTAGATTGCACGTATTGTATTTTTTTCTGAGCTGTATATTGCATTAGAATATCTCCGTGGAGTCGATTTATTGGAAAACACAATGTTTCACCTTGAAACGAAACCACAATATGCATGATAAAACCAAGAAAACGTGGAACTTATTTTTATAAGCACTGTCCCCACTATTTGTTTCATAGCAATTTGTTGAATTTGTTCAGCCATACGTTGTTGTGTACCCAAGAATATATACATGTAAATAATTTCTTCAAAACCAAAAACAGTTGCAATAATAGTTGCTTATCGTTTGTATAACAAACAATTTACTAGTGTTGGGCAGTATTTGAGTACATTGAATGAATTCGAGTAACAAGTAAAAGAATACCGAGTACAAATAGTAATTGAATTCAAATGTACTCAAAACGTATAAGCTAAGTGCATGTACACTGCGGGACTCAGCCCACCTGGCAATTTTTGGAATTAGTATTTTTGGGTGTGTGTGGTTGTATTTTTTGTTCGTTTATAAATAGTATATGAGAAGGAGCACGGTCGCGACCGACTTTTAAAGGAACTACCCCGGCATTTGCATGGAAACAATTGTGGAAAACCACGAAAACCACAGTCATGGTAGGCGACCCAGGAATTGAACCCGGGTCTCCTGAACGAAAGGCGGATAGCGTTACTACTACTACACCTAGCTCGGTCTCAAAACGTATAAGTACAGTGCACTCGATTACAAAAATATACTCACAATATGGGTGATTACAAATGTCCTTGAGTATTGACAATCTAAAATTATGAATATTAACGTAATCTGAAATTGAGTACCAATGTAGTAATCGAGCATGAACAGAAAAATGCTTTTAAGTAATTGAGTAATTTGAGTAACGAAAAGGAGTACCTTAAAATGAGGGTCATGCTAAAGCTAATATGAGTGTATCTTAATTTTTACATTTCGATACTTATGATCCTTTTGTTATCGGATGATCTTTTTTGCTCCCCTTAATTAGGGAGTTTGAGTCAGCCAACGTGATACTGACCTTATATGTAAACAGCGGGAAAACTCAAGTATGACCTTGAACTACCCAATGAGTGCATGTGCATTCATGACGTTCAGTTAGTTCATTGGGTAGTTCAAATCAATTCTCCTCCCTTACTGCCATTTACATATAAGGTCAGTTTAAAGACGTATGCTCACTTGGCTGGCTCAAAACATGCGAAAACTGTAATGTCTAAAAGGGTTTACGTATTTTGTGTTCTCATATTCACTACGATTTAAAAAAAATATTAATTGTTTCTGCTTACAATAAAACAGACGGTGTTTAAAATAAATTGAGTTCCCTAAGCAGTCCTTTTGAAATCTCCATACTTTGATTACCGATTACAATACTATATATACTATGAAGTATGACTCCAATGATTCCACGGGTACTTTTAATCAGTGAGCAGTTGAGTACATATGTCCTAATTTTATTACTCATTTCATATAATTACAGATAACATCTACTCTACTTGTACTATAGAGTATGGTTCCACTGCAATCATAATCAGAACTCCTTCTCAGGAATACAATTTTCTCAACTCTAGTACTCACTTTCGATACTCAAATTACTCAGTTACTTACGCAAAAGTATTTCTATTTATGCTCCATTGCTACATTGGTATTCAATTTCAGATTACATTAATACTCATAATTTTAGATTACATTAATACTCATAATTTTAGATTACATTAATACTCAAGGACATTTGTAATCACCCATTGTGAGTACATTTTTGTAATCGAGTTCTTTGTACTCATACGTTTTTAGTACATTTGCATTCAATTACTTTTGTATTCAAATTAGCCTTTGTACTAAGTATTCTTTTACTCGTTACTCAATTAAATTCCTTCAATATACTCGATTACTGCCCAACACCGACTTTTACAATAGTCTGATTCCATTGCAATCGTAATAAGTACACCTACTCATGAGTACAGTTTACTTTGCCATACTCTGCCATTTACCTTATTTTTCTGATTGTCAAAACAAGCAATGTACCAACAACATACAATTATTGTATCAATATAAGGCACCCTATATTGTTCACGTGGAAAACAATGTTAGATAACAGCTATACCGTAGGATCCATCACCAGACGCACATTTCCTAGTCGTAAAAGTTCATTGGCTATAACAATTAATGGTCAGAAGTACATAACATTGAGTTTGTCGTTAGATTATCATCAAGTTTTCACGAGATTAAATATAATTGAAAACCGTTGGACGTCGGGATCCCTTCAGTACCTGCCCGTAAGCTTCATAATGCATTAATAATTGTATGTTCCAACGTACACAAAGTTAGCTTAATGCAATAATGATGTATATACAGTACTTTTCTCGAAAAATATCCCCTTCCTCTGAATTCAGTCTTTTATCTTCGAAGAATCGACTGGAGTCTTATAGCCAGCAGCAGATTAATAGCTCAATTTTGTCAACGTTTTTAACGCTAGGACCAGAGGCAAAATCAATCCTTTCGTTCAGCAAGCAGTATGGTGGATCGAATTTTACTCCTTGTAATGGAAGATTAATTTTTGACGTCATGGTGCGTTTCATATTCAAAGATGAAGGGAACATTAATAAGGCCCCAATACCTTTAACCATAATCAAGTGCACGCGCTTGCATGAGTAAGTCCAATATCCCAATAATTGGACGCGAAAATGTCAACAAATTATACCGAGTTTATATTAGGATACGTTTTTATATACTATGTGTGACTAGCCTGAGAATGAATGTCAAAATTTGCAGATAAGATATGACAAATGCTCTGAGTTTGTTGCCATTGCTGACGTTTGCTTGCGAGTCCAATGCACGCATCAATCTGCCAACTAATCGATTGACTTTATCTTTCCAACCTGGTAGTGGCAACTTTGTTTTTTTTCATTACTATGTTAACGGGAAACGAAACAATCTCAGACTTTAGCAGTGGTCTTCAAATTTCTAACCCCCTCGGAACCCTTTGCATTAAATATTTTTACAAGGAACTTTATTACAAAAACGCAGTTAAAAAATGGTGTTAAAAATGCAAGTACTTCCAGAATTTTAAGGCGACGTACTAAACATGCTGTTTGAATATCATTCAATGCAATTTCAGGGCATCCATGTAGCAGCCTGAAAAATCATGAAAGTCGGGAAATGTGCTTGAATTTTCAGCATCTCGAAAAAGTGGGGGATTATTCTTGAAATTCGTGTTAAACACTAGTTTATGCTAGTATTTCTTATTCGGGTCGGAACATTTCAATTAATCGAAAACATTTTATATAAAAACTAAAATTTCAGACTGTTTGGAAAATATTATTGTAGTAATTATTAATGGAATCTTGAAGTTTTAAGGGATGAACCTTGAAAACCTTGAAAACCTTGAAATTTTAAAGGTAAACCTAACCTTGAAGTATGCTTGGATTTTTGACAGCAAATTTACTGGACACTGAATAATATAAAATGATATAAAAGTTTGTACACAAGTACGGTCAAGAATTTCAGCGGCATCCAATGGACATCAGGAAACCATACAGGTTGACCGTCACGATTAAAGCACGTTTTTTAAGCACAAAAATAAAACATAATACATGTAGTAAAGCTATTTCTTAACCCAAAATTAAGGAGGCCTGTAAATAATATTATTAATATTACAGTATTATTGATAATATTGGTTACTTGCCACATGTGCTGCCCTGACGATAAACATTAATTAATATTCATGGTAAATTAATACTTAAGTTCTTTACGTCCAAAATACTTCAAGCACTTCAAAATGTTTCCATATAAACATACGCAGTATTTTTAAAAATTTATTGTTTTACTTAAAAAAGTTACTATGTGATATGTGCTTTACTTAAATAATTATTAACATTCCACACTAACATCTTACATGCTTATTTTTGTAAAGTAGAGGAGACTGAGGAGCATTGGGACACTTTTTACTAAAACATGTTATGCGCATTCAATAATTGTCCTATTGATCTAATATTGTTACTGTAAGGATATATCGTTTAACTAAGTGGTTATGCATAACAATTTATGAAGCGAATTCTATCAAATCTACTATGCATGCGAAAGGTCTCATTTTACTTCACTCATGGGATAAAATGAGACACTTCATGAATTAGACAAAATTATGCAAAAGTAGTATAATAACTTGTATTTATCATCATTAGACTGATAAAAACAATTAATTGCAAATGAAATACGATTAAATGAAATTATTATGCTTGTATTAATTAGCAATAAGATAAGTATTTATTAGCAACAAATAGAATATCTGCAACAAAATATTCAAGTGGATCAATGGTTTTTCTAAGAATAAAATTTCATTTTACGACACGAAAGCAAATTTTTAAAATTCCACAATGTCATTGTAGACTATCGGTTAATTGCTACATTGTTGTTATATGTATAGTAGTACATTAAGGCATTTGTAAATTAAGTATATCAAGCCAATATCCACAATGGAACTATTTAAAAATGTCATTGTCTCACCTTAATCCAATGTCCCAATGCTCCCCAGTCTCCCCTATACTTTTCTAACTTTTGTCTGTTGTTATAATAATTATATTGATATAATTTCTTTCTCCTAATTTATCATAAATGTTAATTCACTGAATAAAACACAATTAGAAACAATCAAATTCTTAACTTTGAGTCAAAAAGATATACGATACAAATTATCGATAAAAAGAGAAATCTTCTTATTAGAAACTTTAATTTGAAAACAGCTTCATTCCATAGCACACACAAACACAAATCAAAAAAAGACCACCTGGTTAATTTAAAGTAGTTCAAGATGCATAACTTCTTCCCTTTTTGGTAAACTTCGATAAAAAATACTATTCGTAATTAGAATTCAACGTGCGTGTCGATATACCTAGCACATCTAAAACATCCTTTCCTCGCTTCAATCCATTCGCAATCTACAGTTTTCGCAGAAATAGATTAGAATTTCGGCTCTTGAAATTTCACACTTAGCTGATTTGTGAAACTTTCTTGCTTACGTCAAAAGCCCTTTAATACTAGCAATCATCGCTTGTCTCCTAGAATCACAATACTATTCAAGTTTGCTTTTGTAAATCCTAAGTTACATTAAAGTCACTTGGATGATTGGATGGGACGAAAGTTGGCCTTCAGTCCTAAAGCAAACAAATCAAATTCTAAATTGGATAAATAAGTTTTGTTAATTTATAGATAAGAAAACACACGAATTAAAACACTTCCGTGTTCATAATTTTTCTCTTCAACCTAGATTAGTTTTGTCTTTCAAAACCTTGTCAATTATGGATCTATTATTGTAAAGTTTTTTTATTGAATTGATGTAAGTTCATAATCTGTACTAAAAAACACGATTGCTCTGCCCTTTCACGTTCTCAGACTGTCCTCACATTGTTCGATCGACTGTCGGAATATGTGGCTCGCGAGCCCATGGACTTCTCTACTTAAAATATTATTTTTGGAAAATTCTCTATTAAATTCGTTTTGTACATGTCTAGGTATGGTGTACTAAAAAAATTGGAACATTCTAAGAATATATATTTTTTTTGACAATTGCCGCCGATACGTGTATCGGCGGCAATTACAACTTTTCAAAACTTTGTCAATTATGGATCGATTCTTTGAAAGTTTTTTACTTCCTTAATGTAAGTTCACAATCTGTACTAAATAACATGATTGCCCTGCCCTTTCACGTTCTCAGACTGTCCTCACATTGTTCGACTGTCGGAATATGTGGCTCGCGAGCCCACTTCTCTACTTAAAATATTATTTTTGGAAAATTCTGTATTAAATTCGTTTTGTACATGTCTAGGTATGGTGTACTAAAAAAATCGGGACATTTTAAGATTTTTTTTTTTTGACAATTGCCGCCGATACGCGGTGCGACAATTACAACTTTTCAAAACTTTGTCAATTATGGACCCATACATGATTTTTCCACCTGGGAGGGTGACTTATTTTTTAAAAACACCATATTCATGTACTCATGTATACTAGTATATAGTATGTGCCATATTAATTAGATCATAATACAAGTCCATATTTGCTTCCATACAAAGGACATAAATACCATATATGGATACACATGTCTATAATTGCACCATGCATAATTTATCCACCCAGGATCAGCTCAAAATGAAACAAACCATGTATTATTGCAATTAAATTCACTTTTTTAATGGGCGAGCATATGCAGAGTATAGATTATGACGACATAACAGCCATCTTTGGCCGCCATTGCAGTTATCACCGTTTTGGCGGGGAATTTGAACTTTGAAATCAATAATTTTTGCCCTGGCCAAATTATGAATATCAATCGTCTAGTTGGAGTATAGAGATTGATTTTCCATCATAAAATAGAAGTGATGAAAATACCCCATTCTGTATCATCGTGCCTTATTTTAAAAATTCAGTAAATAATTCTAACAACACAACTGCTTAGACTACTCTGGTTAAACTCTACAGTTTAATGAAAAGTAATAAAGTGAACCCATCACAGAATATTTGAGATCAGAAGGAAGTATAACGATCTGGCAATTTACTTTTATATATCGTTTTTCATGAATTTAAAGTATCGCATTTGTATGCCGTTATTCCTTTTTCTTGCACATGACCGTTTTACAAGTGAACAGCTTGCAGTAACGCATTTATTTGAACGTACGCCGCTTACGTTTTTACATATATTGGCAAATATTCATCTCTTTCGATAGTTATAACTTTCAAAAACATGACTGCCAGAAATATTACCAAAGGGTCAAGCATCGCCAGCCAGATGGATAGCCTTCGTTTGGACTTAATATACAAGGCTTCGACAATTCACTTTACAAAACTATATTTAAAAACAGACAATGTGGCAAACCAGACACTGCCAGTGTTGTATGATGCTTGACCATCGTATTAATTAGATGATATATGGTTTGTACACTATTTGAAAGCATTTACAGTATTGCCACAGCCTCCTGAATCTCAATTGTCCTAGCAGCACCAAATCATATAGAAAAAATATAGCTGGAAAATTTATATTTTTAAGTATATTATTTATATATGGAATATATACTGAAGTTGTCCCAATTCCATATATGCATATTATATTATATAGAAGTAAATTTTCGAAGTTTCGAAATTTTCGAAGTAAATTTTCACAATTACTACTATTGACTTCAGAACCACATCAAGAAAGGTTCCTGAAGGAACTGTGAAGGGCAATCTGCTATTAGTTTGATCACCCTGTAATGCGCTAAAGTAGGCTATACATTGCAGTCAAAATGATTTGATAATCGATGCCATGGATCCGTTAAAAACCCCACCAATTTCGAGTCAACGTTTTTGTATGGATTTTTCTCTTCGTGACATTTATGAATATGCCAGCCTCATGTGGGTGTAAAATGAATCACGTGCTCAGGCAACTAGGGCTGGACGGCTACTTAACGAGGTTATTTCGCGTTTAAAATGGAGCTGCCAGTTTTAACGAATTGCCTGAAACGACAAGGTTTATCACAACAATACTTCATTTGGCTTTCTTTGACAGCCTCCTAAAGGGAAAAAGCCCTAGCACCCGAAATCCCCAATGGGTGAACAAGACCTCTAGGATTCACTGGTGCGAGCCTAATTATAGCCCTGCTTTTTCAGCTGTGGTTTCCAATGCCCCAGCAAAGTGTGAATAAGCCTAATTAAGACTTGGAGAGGCGACTGAGCAATTAGAATGATCGGATCATTAATTTAAATATTGGCATTTGGAAACGCGTGCGCTCATAATTGACATCATTGCGTCTATTCGGCGACAAGGACGATGCTATTCGAATAATGGGTGCAACTGTAATGTCTAATTAGAGTAATTAGTTTGATATCAAATTAAAACTACACTATGCTCTTCATTAGCTAAAATGGCATTCAACATCGAGACTCGATAAATTGGTCGCTACGGCCAATGAGGAAACGAACCAATCTGTGTTCTCATTCGGTAATTGCATAGGAAAGAACGGTATACTTATGATGGGATTTTCTGAGTAGCAATATCGTAATACGAGTCAATGAGTTCAGGTGTATATTTTGAAACCGCCACTGAGAGACAGAATTAATTGATGGGAATTTCCCTTCCTTTTTTTTTAGCTTAACTCCATTAGGTTGAGACAGGCGAGTTATCACTTTGATAACTTAATCGCTTATTAAAATATGGAAAGTGAAACTAGATATGAACAAGATGAATCTAAATGAGGTGACGAAAGATGTATGACTGAAGGCAAAATATTAAGAAGAAATTGTGAATTCATAAAAAAAATGCTTATTTAGGGCGAGTTTATTGGAAGCTGAGCAGCTTGTTCCCGAATTTCATCTATAAACTTTTATTAAACTTTAAAACTAACAGCTTTTAAAGTTTTAAAAGTAGATTAAGTTTAAAAGCAAGCCCCTATTCGCAATATGATGTTGTTCAATTAATACCTTGTGCATGAAATATCGTTTCTTGAATTAATACTGAAAACAATGATTTTCTATTGAGTGAGATCTAATCAAATGTCATTTGTTGGTAGCAGATGATTCTGATATTAATGTAATTATAAATAGCATTAATAAATAGAAAATTGTATTGGTCCCCAAAGAATAATCCGTCCTGTTGAAATTGTTGCTTAAAAGCAATGTTTATTTAAAAATTTAGTATAAAAGTAATTCCCAATAGAACTTGTTGAAGCACAAGCTGTAGCATACTGGATACTTAAAATTTTGAAAATATATCCATTTACAAAGTGTGCCGTGTTATTTTGAGAGAGGGTTGAGCAGTTTTTATTTAAAATGCAGTGGTATAGAAAAACAAATCTCACGCTTTTCCGGATTTATTTTAAAATAATTTACTAGTGAACCAAGTAATTTCAAATGTTGAGAGAAACACCATCATGCAACTATTTTGCACAGTATGAGTAGTGTTCAATTGTAAAAAAATAAGAATATTTTATTTTCGATTCATTGGACACACGTCACACACTGCAATACTGCAATAATGTAATACTGCAATACTGCAATACTATTTCTAGTAAACATTCGGTATTTTTGATGAAACCATATTTTTCTCATCCTGAACAATAGTGAACTTGTTACAGTTCGTTTATGTACACACAAAAATGCAGAGGAAATATTTTCATTCATCTGGGTGTTCCTTTGGATGCATTATTAGTGCAAATGTGCCTTATTCATGCAGAGAAGAAAGATTACCTAAATAGGTTGATGCTCAGAAAACATGTGCCACACAGTTTTCAAATTTAAACCTTTTAAAGTAAATTGATCTAAGCTTATTAAGTATTTTGCAAATGTGGTGAATTATAGCTATCCCGGATGAAAATGTTTGAAGATGGTAATGTATATTCATGACCAACGTTGAGAATAGTATTCTGCTACATTTAAATTTTCCTTTAGGGATTCATGGCAGTAGTATTTTCTGACTTTGTCACACAGTACATCCGCATAATGATGACGAATGCACATAAAAAAGTCGTTTACAAGAGCAGCACACAAAAGGTTCCATCCAGCTGCCATCTTCAGCGAAGGCTAAACAGTTTGTCGAATTGCATCGGTGTAGCTATCAGTCGACTTGGAAGCTCATGTTTTATCAATGCCCCTTGTGATTCTGACCTTTTTGTGAGTGCATCCACTGTTTGTACAAACCAGACGCATTTTCTATTTATTTCCAAGTTAGGGATCCAAATTGGAAATGGCTTTATACACGGGCTAGCGGTTTTTTTCTTCGAAGTAGAAATGACTATCAAGAATTCCCACGAGAATGTTTCAGTTATTCTGGAATAAACCAACCTACATTATTAAACACGGTGAACAAAATCCATTCGGATAAACACTTTTTCCCTATCGAAAAAAACATGTCTATTTTCTTCGAGCCATTTTCTGTAAAATTTATTTATAAATGGCAAAATATATATCAATAGAAAGTAGACAAGACCAACGAGTACAATGTGTATTGAAACAAGAAATAAAAACAGTAAAAATAATGTTGGTTAAACATCCCTTGAGGGCTGAATCCAGGCCTGTTTCTGAAGATTTTAAAATACATGTGGTATAACTTTCAGTGGCTGATACAATGTGGGGTTCAAGAGGTCTTGACCCCACGTTTTTTGTAAAGGATTCCTAAACTATATTTCTAAGGAAAAATAATTCTAGATGATATTACCTAAGACGTACTAAACTTGACCATATTTTCAACAAACAAAAATTCCCATGTCAAGCTGTATTAGTATATAAAAATAAATTGTGAAAATATGCAGCATTCGTTTTAGCCTTGTTAGCCTTACTGATAATTCGACCCTAGAATCGTGACTTTTTCCCTGTTAACTGAAGCGCAATTAATTCGACGTAGTGAGAATTTACACATAAAACTAGCAATAAACCAAAATAACAAGAAGACATTGATTTATTTGATGTTATGTTTCGACTCATTTATGTTATCAGTTTTGATTTATCAATTTTGCTCTTTTATTATTGGATTAGAGATTTTTTTGTTTAGATGAAACATGCACATGTACATATAGATCTATTTAAGACTGGAGTTCTATTTATTTTTGTCTGTAAAATTGCAGATTTTAATGAAGACCATACTAGGACAAAATGCTCGTAAAATATTTGAGTTTATCCGGATATCATTTTTCATTTTCTATTTAGGTTGACGTTTTACTGAGCAAACACAAACATTAAACAATAAATAAAAAACCTGTGAATTATTTATTCGTGCGCATTAATGTGCGTTTTTAGAGCCCATAGATGAAATTTTCAAAAAAAAGAATTACATGTTTATATAGTTCTAAGAAATATTTGGAAAGAAAATTGCAAGTGTTGGTCTGAAACGCAGTCTTATCGAAATATAGTAATGCATTTCGAATATTTAAAGTCATTAAAAATTAAAAATATGAGAGTGTTTCTTGAAATCCGATTGTTGAAAGCATAAATTTTCCATTGAATTTCATGCTGACAAAGTTCCCGAATACCCATAAGGCAAACGAAATGGAAAGTTGACTAAAATGAATAATAAATAAGTACTTTAGAATAACTATAGATTTACTGAATAAGACAATGTACGCACTTATTCATTAAGAATGTATGTCTTTAAAAAAAATGGATCTAAATATGCAAGTAGGCCTACTTGTATGCTGTTAATTATACACTGATTCCAATTATTCTGAGTTTCTTTTAATGCATAATGTATGGTATCGTACATTTATATGTAAAGGTTAAATTTCCATTATTAACATGATTTTATTTGTCCAGGAAAATAGTTTTCATAGTTCGCGATATTAAAATGTACATATTTAACTCAAGTCCTAATTGAATAATTTTAATGACATAAATATAGAAATCTATCAATGCTTCAGCAGATGGGTTGTTGGCGTTATTAAAAATGTCAAAAAACCTCTTCCGATCCAAAGGAGTATAGTTTTCAATGGGGCGGTTCACACGCTCATGTGATGACGTAACGGCGCCGTTGGGCGCAGTTTTACTTGGAACTACCCATCCTTGGATTAAACCTTCAGGCGCCTCAGAACAAAGTGACAAACACAGTGGTGCCGTTACGGCAAAGCAGGTGCGTGTGAACCTCCCCATTGAAAACGTGCCCTTTTCGGATCGGACAATGTTTTCAATGAGGCGGTTCACACCTACACGCTGCCGTAACGGCGCCATCTTAGAATAATGCATTGATCTATCCCTACTCAATCGAATATTATACGTGTCGTAGGTAGTAGAAGGCGGTGATAGTACCCTTACAGCCTTAATGTGTCGGTGTAAGAAAATATCGGTCGTGTAAACCAGGCCTATTAGAAGATTGAACAGGCGACATCCTCTGAACTGGCCTCCTGATACTTATTCCATCGCCATTTTGTTATAGTCAACCAAACCCTTATTAAGACTTATGATTGCAATAACAGGGTATTTTCATATTAATTTCATAAATAAGATGAATATTTCAACACAGTAAGTAAAATGCAGTACAATCTCATATGACAAGCTGAATAAATGAAACATATTTTAAGTGATCCCCAAAGACAAGCCACATTGTTTAATGTGCCCATTAATTCACCAATGAATAATTTGGTAGGTCATTAAATATAATCATCGACTGTAGACATTTGACCAGTTACGTGGCCCCCCACGTTTGAAGTGGTCCCTTAGGCCAGGATATTTGGCAGGCCTACCTGCCACTGATATTAGGCACAAGCCAAATGTGAAATGTTAACTTTACCCAGTAGAACATATTCTGCCATAAAAGTATTTTTTATGGGATTTAAACGAATAGCAAATTCTGCAGGATTTTTTATAAGTAGTACAGTTTTTCTGTAGAAAATTCGAAATTTTCTTGCAGAAAAATGTCACTACTGCATTCAGAGAAATCGTACTCTTACTTCAGAAAAATTGCACTAACTACAGAAAAATCATACTATGAATTACCATGAAAATATCATACTCTGAATTACTACGGAAAAAGCATACTCTGAATTACTACGGCAAAATCATACTCTGAATTACTACGGCAAAATCATACTCTGAATAACTGCGGCAAAATCATACTCTGAATTACTACGGCAAAATCATACTCTGAATTACTACGGCAAAATCATACTCTGAATTACT
>JAUJYV010000980.1:0-23803 GCA_033995625.1 Ophyiulus pilosus
GCGCTGCTCCTCCATAAATTATGTCTACTTTACGCAACCTATTTTTGATTATAACTCGAGTTTTTATTGCATAAATGTCCGTTTTTTTGCTTTTCCAACTCGTAATAACGTCTACTTTCAAATTCCGCAAGAAAAAAACCCGATTTGAAAAGTCGAATTTCCATCGATTTTTGAGAAAAAGCAAAGGCTATAGACTTGTCGTTTTTTTGACGAAAAACATAAATGTTCTTAAAATCTCGCGGATTTTTGCTTAAACCACGCCTAGACATGTGCCTTGATTCCTCTGCCAGAAAAAAATGCGATTTTCCAAGCACATTTTCCAAAAAAAAATGTTTTAAGTAAGGATTTTGCAGGGATAATCCATAAATTCTGTTATGTGTTACCTGCTATTAAAACAAGGTGTATCTCGGCTAATTCTTGCTCTATTTTCATAATTTTTGATGTTTTCGAAGGCAAATGACGTCCTTTTTCATAATCCGGAGTCAAAAATCCAAATTGTCCAATGTCCAAACCATGCAATGTTCCAAAAACCTCCAAAAACTGTTTGAGCTACGTTTTATTTACAAATTCGTGTTTATGAAAGCGGACGTTACTTACTTTAAGAAACTGAAGGAATTTTTAAAATCGTGCCATAATTCATCGAGATATAGCGGGTTGAATATTTTGGGGTTGGAAGGCGATGAGTAGGTGATCAAAATGTGTCAAAATCTTAAAAATGCCGTAGCTCCGCGAATTCTTGTTCTATTTTCCTACTTTTGCTGTTCTCGAAGCCAAATAACGTCCTCTTTCATAATCCGGAGTCAAAAATCAAAATTGTCCAAACCAATGTTTCAAAAGCCTCCAAAAACTGTTATTTTTGCGCTTTTCGTGAAGATTCTTTAGACGATTTGTATTTTTTATTACAGATTATGAAAGAGGACGTCATTTACGTAACGGAAGTCAAAACATGTTTTTAAAAGAGCAATAATTCACCCAGATACAGTGCTTTGAAAATTATGGGGGTGGAAGACGTTGAGTGGGTGAAACGTGCTGCAATCGGCATCCTATAATCACGTAGGTTAACTGAGAGTGGGATAGCATTATAAACTCACTCTAGAGCCAACTATTAATTGATATTTTAATAAAGTAATGAAATCAAAAAAATGTACTAACAAATTACTGAGTTAATTTTTTTTTATAATCTACATCTATATGAAATATTGCTCCTGCCAAAAAATAGTGTGGACAATTCCGTATAGTAGCGGTACAATCAGTGTTTGTTTGCTTAATTAACATGGGTTAGCAAATTGTGGTCCGCAAGCCAAATCCTTCTAATATTAACATTTAAAAGAGAATCAATTTGTAAAAATTGCTTTGTATGAATATGATACACGATTCGGCACTCAAGATCAAGTACTGTGCATTTGCAATCCAGTCCTTCTCCAAAAACGTGTGCAGAGTCCTAATTTTAAAGAGTAAATCAGGCGATCCAAGTGACCTTATGTGACCATCGATATTAAGAGACAAGTTTCGCTTGATTTTTATACAAATATCATGAAACCGCATTTTCTGAAAATCATACGATACCATTTTTAAAAAGAAAATCTTGAACCATCTTCGGGACTTCATGATTTTTCCTTGAGCTGTTGTTGGCAATCCCACATAGCATCCGTGCAATCGGTGTTTGCCTGCTTATGTACACCATATAGTAAGATAAGCTAAAGTCAATTTATGCTAATGCTAAATGGCATTAAATGTTACCAAACGCTAAATTAACAAATGCACATGTAAATTCACCTGAGTAACAAGGTCCAACATCGACAACTTAACTGTACTTGGTGCAACCAGCCATCGTTCCATTAAGGATTCCAGGCCCGTGTCATCTTATGTCATGTGCAGTGTAGCTTGGAACACTGACAAAGAAGCCAAGCGGTGGCGCCCCCTGATCCCTGCTCCGAAGCGACGAGTGAGAGCCAATCCAGGCGGGATTTAGTGCATCGATCGCCGCTACACTCCCGATATCGATTTTTGCAAATCCGACCCTCAATTCAGCTGTCCGCGGCACCAGGACCGACGATCCGCTCCGAGATCCCCCCCAACTCGCTCTTGTAGGCAAGAAAGTCGCTCTCCGCGGATCGGCCACGGGATTCCAGTCACGTGATGTGATGCGCCATCCTCCGGTGACTGAGGACAGCGAATCTTCGCCGGTCGTGGATCGGTTATCGTTTCCTTAGACTATCGACGAAGGATCTACCGCGGAAGAGCAGCACCTGGCTCCCCCGCGGATACACCGAGGGTCGAGACGGCTGGAAAAAAAAAACTGCTTTTACCGGTAAGGATTACCTTTCACTATTTTCTTGCAAACCATCGCAAGATTTCAGGGTTAGTCTTGTGTTGCAGAATCTCGGTATTCCAAACAGGGCTGCCATCTTGCGATCTCTAGTAATCGATTTTCGGTTTTTTTTCTTCTTTTGTTTATTTATTTATTTTTTCGAGGGGTTCGTGTTTATGCAAAAATTTTGGTTTTGGAATACGTTTTGGTAAGGCTGGTCTGGTTACCGTACCCTGTAAACTGTACCTTACCCCTTCTCCCCCTATAACAGAAACATGAAAATTCCCTTTTTATATAAACGTGACGTCGGATGTAGAACCATGGAGATCTTGGTGAAGTAGGCTTAAAGTCTGCCTTTTTTGACTTATCTCCATCTTGTATCATCTCATGATTGTATAAATTATAAATGACGTCGTTAGGCTTGTGATTGGAATGGTTTTGGAAGGAAATGGAATGTCTCGTCTGATTTCTGTTTGACGCCATTTTTATATTTTTATGCAGATGGATAATGACGGAAATATGACGTCATTGTAGGGAAATAATACAATGCATAAAACAACTGTTTTCATCAGAAATTACTAAAATTCATGTCGTTTCAGGATGGCGTCATTTCGATGCATTGATTGGACATTATTATTTGATGGACATTCATTTATGTTTAAAAAATCTGTTTTGATAGGCTTTATATTGATGTTCTGTTTAGGTATCATTAAACGGACAAACTTGTAGGACTTTAATATTGCAGCGCTAATTATAATTTTTATATAATTATAATTAATAATAAACTCGACGCTATATCGGTATCATGCTTTGACGTATAATAGAGACGTTGCTCTCTGAATATATCAGCTTAAATAGGAAATTGTCGTCATTTCAAAAACAAAAACCTAGGCAAATGACGTCGCATCGATCACATCCTTTCATAGAGACTACAAAAAAACTTACTTGAAAGAAGTCCACACTAATGGACTCTCAAAAGACGTTAGGTTAAGCTAGGTTGTGTTTGGTAGGAATAGTTTAGTTTAGATTAGCTGAGGGTATGTTAGAGTTGGGTAATGTTAGATTATGTTATGTCAGGCTAGTAGGGTTAGTTTAGACCTGTTTTGGTTGGGTTAGGTTAGATTATGATAGTTTAGATTAGGTTAGTATATTTTAATTTAGCTTATGCATGGTTAGGTTATCAGGTTTTGATAGTTTTGACTAGGTTGGGTTTATAAGTTTGGCTAGGTTATGTTATTCTAGTTTACGTGGATTAGGTTAGGTTAGGTTAGGTTAGTTTTGATCAGGGTTAGGCTAGGGAGGCTATTCTAGGTTAGACATGGTTCGAATATGTTAGCCTAGTTTAGATTTGGTTAGGCTAAGTTGCCTAAGTTGCTGTTTTTGTAGGCTCAAACAACACAGTTTTTCCTTTATCGATATGAAAACAATAGAGGCAAAATGTTTGTATTTTAGAAAAAATTTCACAATGTTGATTCATCCCATTTCCATCGATTTCGCAGAGTCGCTGAAGCATGATACCACCCTCTTTGGTGAGTAGAGAAAAATGTGCGATATCGCAACTTTAAGTATGTCTGGATTCAGGAAACCATTCCATTCGCTCGGCTTTTGCGCAATGAATGTTTAATATCTATGTGCGTTGGTTTCCCATGGCGCTTAATTACGCCGTTAATCGTTTCGTTTTATTTTATCGCCCCTCGAGATTACGTTTTTTTTTTTTTCAAAATGGATGTTTGCGATTCGCAGACCCTAATCCCTAAGTGGGTTTTCTGGTTGCCAGTGACTAATGCATCATCTTTGAAGCGTTAATCTTAAGATGCGATGGGATTAGGTGGGTTGATACTCAAGAGGAACGTTAAAGCCAGTGGCCTTTTAAGCCCATTTTGGAGTTAACCGGCTTATGTTTTAAGTACTTCGATGTTAATCAAAGGTTTATTAAAAAAAAAAAAAAATTAATCGTACCTAAGAGGGTTGAAAGAAGTTAGATTTTTTAAATACAGGCTAAGAACCCATATTGCTCACCACATTGATTTAGTATGAAATCAATATGAATTTCTACTTAGTTAAGTACTAATGCAAGATTCTCAATGTCTTAATTTATGGTTGACTCCATTAAGTCCAAGATAGCTCTGAAATTTCCACCAGTAATCATAAAATATAGGGCGTCACGTGACTTTTTAATGTGAATTCTGCTGGTAACAGCGTCACGTGATGCAGTTTGTGATGACGGTTATGTAACAGATGCCATGTTAACTTGTGATCTGTAAATTGGATCAAGTCATCGATCAATAGAATAAGGAAGGAAAGTATATTAGTGACTTGTGTCCAAAATGATCAATATTTAACTATACTTTCCATCATTCACCGTTCTAGAACTTGAGCACACGCTAGGGATTAGTGCCCAGATTAATGAGGAATCTGCAGATGTAAAACCACGTAAGCGTTAGTAATTGATGGCCCAATTGCATATTTTGCGATTGCGAGATGAATATTAGCATGGACCTTTTAAAGGCCAAGTTGACCTAGAACCACTAATCATTCTTCAATCATGCAGTTGCTGGCTCGTGACGTCACAACCGTGCAACAGCGTGAGATTACCGCATCTGGATTTCACAGCTGAATTACGTTAACGAGAAAAACAGCGAAAATCGATGATGAACATATGGATTGGATGGATGATTGGAATGCGGAAATCAGAAAAACATTAAGCTGCTTAAAAGTGTGAACCTCATTCGATTACTGTAACTATCCATCGCAGCTATATAGTTACAGAAATTGAATACGTTGTCACATTTGTCCTGTATTTCACAAAGCACCAACTGTATTGCAAAATATTTAACTTATAGTTTGATGTGCAGCATCATGTACATGTGCAGTGTATTTAAGACAGGTTAGTAGGGTGAAGAAATTAAATTATGGCATCGATTTGTTAGTTTTTGACAAAAAGCAAACAATTTGTGATACTTTACCAGCTTAAGAAAATGGAGTCTTTGCTTTTTTACAGCTGGTTCAAAAACCACGATGAAGGAAGTGGGGTCATGCTTTCATAAAACCTTTTAAGATTATCTGTGATACTAACATTTATTTAAATTGATGAAAAAAAGTAAAATGCTAGGATAAGTTGTGCAATGTTAGATATCGGTTTTCTATAAATGGGCGAGGTATTCTTATCATATATAAACAGTTTATCGACCTTTTGAAATTATCTATATGTATATGGGGTTGCAATTTCGAAGATTTTTCGGTGGGAGGGTGGCATTAAAATATTAAAATTCTTTTACAGAATCTCGTCACTGCACTACCCCAGTAATTCTGATAGATGGAATAAGTTATGAGGAATGCTCCATAGATGGCGCTGGGTTATAGCATTGCCAATTCATTGTCAAAATATAGAAGAAGCTATTTTTATCATTTTTTATCAAACCAAGGCGTTATTATCTTACACAAATACATTTTCGATGTACACAGTTCACAAGTTAGATTTACATTCATGATAGTAAATAAAATGTGTGAGTTTTTTTGGTTAACAAATAAAAAAACCCGCCTAATTTGGGTAACTTGACCCCCAGTCTTGGATTATTTTTCAGTGTTTTCCCCTAAAATAACTAGTCCCATGCAAGGCGACCAAGCGAGAGGTGGCCTCTCAGAGGCCCAGGGGGGTCATGGGGCAACCCCCTCCAAACCTCGTCTCGAACCCACCCTGTTTTTGCAACACAATATACGAGACAGGAAAGTCGATAACCCCAACGCCAATGGCCTCTGTTGTTTAGGGAACTGAAGAATCGGACTTGTGATGTCACCGTCAGCTGGCCGAGACCCTCCACGAGGACTTCCGAGGCGAAATTTAACGCCAATTAACGCTCTTTATCGCCCCTCGAGGTCTTTGACCTTTGACCCCCTCCACCCGAGCGGTCGGAAACAAATGTCGCCAAATTTAGATTTCCCCTAGCAAATCTAGCATTATTTCAGTCTTGCAGAGAGACAAGGGAACATCTGCAGACCAATAAAGTGACGCAAGATTAGAGCACATGTGCAAAATCGCAACTCATAGGGACTTTTTTTGGGAATTTTTTATAGGAAACTTTGAACGAGGAGCCGTTGACTCATGGCTAGAAAACCGCCGAAACTATCAGTTGTGTTACTGCTCTGCTTACAGCAAGGAAAGAAGTAAGACGAGGTGACCAGATTTCCAGAAATTTTGAAAATACAATCTACGAATTTGGTACAAAGGAAGTTTCCCTATCTCATTACTGTGGTGAGTTTGTCGATTTTTATTTTAATGCAAGATTTTTGACAGGAGAATTCCTTCCAAAGGCTTTTCAATATTTGTAATAATGACTATCTGAGAACATTCATAATACCAACAAAGGGTAAATTCCCCACTTACAACTTTTGAACATGTGAAATTCTTCAAAAATATCCTTTTAGGTTAGTGTTGCCTATGCGTTCTATCGTTCTGCACGAGCGCATTTAACGATGCACGTGCATTTTGTTCCAATGCTCCTTGTTCTTATTTTAAATAATGTCATTTATTTGAAAATACTTGGATTATAGACAAGTATACATTTGTAAGATAGTCAACATCAGCTGAAATGATACACATTTTGTGAAATCAACTGAAAAAAAAAATGTATATTCTCTTTTTAGGTTCTCGGAAGATTTTTTGGGGAATTTGTGCATTGCAACAGAGACCAGAATTTCAACGAAGAATTCAAGAATTTCGCACATTCCAGACGGCTGCATTTACGAAATTGTGTGGAATAATTGAGTGCCATTGTTTTGTTCTTGGATACATTGCTACGTTGGCGCGCAGCAAGTTTGGTGAAGTGCCAGTTTTTCACAACACCAGATTGTTTTTGGAAGAAGAAAAAACTTGGATATTTCCCAAAAACAAGGATCAACAGCATTTATCCATTTCAACGCTTGCAATTAACCACAAAGACAACTCCCTAGATTTCATTATTACAAGAAAGTTCCCCGAAGCTACATCCATCGTTAGATCCTGACAGAAAAAGCAGTATTGCAAACTTTCAGAAGGAACAGTAATCATTCCCAAGGACCTTACTGCAATTTTCAGCGATACCAGACAGTGGTGAATTTTAAAAACGAAAGTGTTAGTTACCCTCATCAGCAGTGCATCAAGACAAGTTTCCAGACACTGCAAAAGGACCCAAAGGCTGACATCTCCTGAAAGTATTTCGAATTGCCCATTGGGAGGAATCTTTCAGGCTTCTAGTGGTGAGCATGGTGCATCGGTGAACCCTCCAAAGGACATCCCGAGAACAAGAAAGATGGCAGCTGCCCTTCGCAAACTCTTGCGGTCCTCCAGCAGCCGCTTGGAGCACAGCCGTGAAAAACAGCCAGACCTGGGTTCGCCTAACCAGGCGGCTGCGCGTCGCCTATTGGCCAGGGCATGCAGCGGCATGGGCTACCGGGACGCCACCAAGGTGAGTCCTGCGGAGGGTCTCATCCCTCCACCGGCACACCAAGGCAAGAAGGCAGGGGCCACGGGCGGACCAGGTTCCGGCAGTGGAGGCTTCCTGAAGCCAAAGAAGAACAACGCCTTCCTGGACGCGTCTGTGGCACATGCCCGCTTGGTCCGCACCCGGCGACTGATGCGGGAGTTCCAGGACATGTCACGACAGGAGAAGGAGGGAGGTGGCAGTCCCATCTTCACCGTGGAGCTGGTGGACGACAACCTGTACGAGTGGCACGTGAAGCTGCTTAAGGTGGACACGGACTCGGAGCTACACCGCGACATGCGCGCCACCAACACGCCCTACATCTTGCTCAACTTGACCTTTCCGGACAATTTTCCCTTTTCGCCACCCTTTATGCGCGTCATCACTCCGCGCATAGAAAAGGGTTTCGTGATGGAAGGCGGCGCTATCTGCATGGAGCTTCTGACCCCTGGAGGCTGGGCCTCGGCCTATACCATCGAGGCCATAATCATGCAGTTCAGCGCCAGCCTGGTCAAGGGCCAGGGACGCATCGCAAAGAAGGCCAAGAGCAGCAAAGACTTCAGCAAGAAGTCTGCTGAGGCTTCTTTCCGCAGCCTGGTGAAGACCCACGAAAAGTATGGCTGGGTTACACCGCCACTCGCCGACGGGTGAGACGTCGTCGCCATTTATGGGAGACGGTTTGGAAGGACAGTTCTGAAGTTAGATGGCTCTTTGACGACATTGGCGCATTGATTTCGCCTGCCTGGTTCTCTCCAGTTCAAAACTGTAAGAGGTGGTATAATCTGCAATGGGTCACAATTTTGGAAGTTAACACTTGGTTCAAACATAAACAAGGAAACTATTACTTCCTGTGAGGAATTATTGTCTCAGCGGGGGAGGCTGTCCAATAAAAATAATATGAATTTTGGTGTTCCAAGAATAACGCGGATTTCTACAAGGAAGTGAAAGGTCTTATTCCTGTGCAGCACCCCCTGGAGAGGCATCGCAATGTATTTCCAATATGGCCGCGTGCTCTTACTCTACAGAACAGTGTTTTTCAACCTTTCTTAACTCAATGCACATTTAGCAAGGTTGAAAATTGTCACGGCACACTGAGCATATACTTCATGTTCATGCAGGATTTAAACTTATATCATACTGCTTATATGGCCCATATATGGAAACTCGAAATCTAACTATCTAAGAACAGTACACGCATGACCATTCAAATCCTTACAATACGCCAGTGCTGCAATGTTTTTATAGCTTCAATGTCAAAACGTTTGGATTTGGTGTAAGAGCATATGGCCATGTTGGAAATGTCTTAAGGTTCA
Organism: Ophyiulus pilosus; assembly: GCA_033995625.1. NCBI lineage: Eukaryota > Metazoa > Arthropoda > Diplopoda > Julida > Julidae > Ophyiulus > Ophyiulus pilosus. Next base: position 9,084 of record JAUJYV010000980.1, read on the forward strand.
CACGCCATAAGGGGGTGTTGAATAAGAATAAGGCAAGTTAACGAAGACTAGCCCATAGGCAAATTCTTGCTTTACTCGGCATATGGCTTATTAACAGACCACATAGTTAATATAGCTCTTCGCACGTGAAAGTAATCGAAAATTTGAAAATTTAAGAGGGTGTTTTGGAGGACGTGCCATTCTCCAAAACTACCAATTTAAAAGAAAATTCTGCACAAGAAGTAAAGTAGAGTAGAAATTATTAATGTAGAGCAAAATGAGTGATTTTGCTTAGAGAAATGTTAATGTAATCCATATTCAAATACTATATGCCAACTCCTTCAGAATATGGAATCGAAATGGCACTCATCCTAGTTAATGCTAAATTGGCATCAAAAGCACTAATTTTGTTTTACTAAATGAATAGGGCCAAAAGTTGAATCCTGTGTGGAGGCGAATGCCAGTTTTCGTGCAATTTCATTAAAAAGTGAAGCCATAAAGGTGATGGGGGATTTTGCAACGCCAGGTTTCAGCAAATTCTCTGAAAAGGCAGATGCGATTTTCCCTCCCAATTTGCGTTAATTAAGGAACGAAATTGCGGTTGCAGTGCGAAGTTCCTGAGGCGCACAAGACGGCTTTCAAAATGATTAAATTACTCTAGCATTTTATATCCATGCTACTTTTCCTCACTGAACTGAACCAACAAATGAGAAAGTAAAGGGAATAAAATTGAAATTTGTGCCCACCTCCCGTTAAGGGATTCACAGCGTTTTTAATGAATAATATATTCGGAGCAGGGGAGTTTACCAGGCAAATCCCAGATCGCATTAAGCCATAAAAAATCATTCAAAACGGTGTGCCAATTGCACAGAGAAACATTGCGCAAATGTTGTAATAATTGATAGATCTACACTAGCGTAGTAAAATCTATCTAAAAATTGCATGGCTAACCTAACAGGGTTCCTCATTATCAACAAATTCATATTTATCCATATTGAAACAAAGAAGATGAACGATTTTGTGTGTGTACGTGCAGATATGGTTGCAAAAATGGTTAGATGATATTCTGCTACATATTAGCCTAAAGCCAGATAACTTTGAAATAATGATTTTGTGGGAACCCTGTAGTTATCATTTTTTTGGAAACCAATCTGAACAATACAATGTAATTTCTTCTCTTCATCTAATTAAGCAGCAGGTTTAAACATTATATCGCAATATATTCCATGATGGAATTTTATCCCATTTTTCTCTTCAAATGTAACCAATCTGAGCTCTTGAAATGTGATAATTTCATTTTCAATTTTGGAAGCTCGATGCTTTTAACAGAAAAACCCTTGGCTTCCAACACAACAGACAAGTAAGCTCCCAAAACCATGCAACCAATCGTGAATATCTGTATCATGTCTTTACCGTCCGCACAGGCTGTCTGCACATCGGTCGGACATCTTGGGACGCTTTTTCATCAATGCAGTTCCTTTAGGGGCCACAATTTCAACTTTAGTAACAACAAATTAGCATTTATGTTTCAGCCATATTTAAGGTTTAAACCTGCAGTGGCCCCCAAGGTTCCAAAGCGACTGAAAAAAATGTACCCAAGGAGGCCTGACCAGGACCATAATACAGTGCTGGCCTGTGATTGACTGATAACCAGGCAAATTTATTCCATTCTCTGTTGTATTCCTACGTGTGTTTGGAAAATAGTGTTAAACTGTACTATAATCATGATGTTATTAATCCAGTGATGATAAGTGCAAGATTTTCATTCGACTATTTCAGAATATGTTCTCGGAACATTTTCCTTCGTGATTAATGTTATATCAATGCACGATTTCCATTGATGTCCTGGTGGCTGCACATAAAAGGATGGTAAGAGAAGTTTGCAAGAATGTCCAAGTGCTAGCTGTTTTATTGCTCACATTGTCTTTGAATTTTAGGTTTCAAATAGTGTGCGTACTTGCGGCACTTACATTTTGTAGCAGGGTTTAGTAGATATGCCACCTAGTGACACAAATGGAACCTGGGCATTTTAGCTGTTGATGAAATGTAACGTGCCAAAAATGCTTATAAAGAGTTGTTTGATGAAATACGCTTATATTACAAACATGCTGGTGCTTGGCACGCATCCGTGCTAAAAAAACAAGAACATGTTGTGAGCCGAAATGTTCTAAAATATGCTTGAAACACATATTCACATCACAGGTACTAAGGCTAATATTTCACTACAGTGATACTTTAAGAATGAAAGCCATCGCATCATTAGCAACTATTTTCAGTATATTATATTTAATTGTTTCTTTTTTTAAAAAAACTTTCTACACTTTCTGGAAACATTAAAGATTTTCTATAATTTGTCTACAAGCTTTCACACGTGCCACTAGATGGAGCTCAAAATAAAGTGAAAAGCCTCTCTCTGATTGGCTTCATCTGATTTTTAACCATATGTATATACATATTGTTTTTTATGTTTAATTCATTGGACCGTACTGTAAATTCTGATCAACCATCGTGTAACTCTGAGGCATTGTATCACGAACACTAGAAAGGAAATGTGCAGGTTATTATTTTCGTTTCTGTGTTATGCCATTAACTCAAAGCGTAAATAATTGAATTGATGTTAATTGTACCGTGCGCAAATGCTGGGTACCTATCTTTTACCCAGTATCCGTGGCAAATAGAGAATTTATTGACTATATCATTGAAAGTACTATTAAACTTGTTAAATCCTAAGTCTTTGGAATATTGTGTTTTTTAGCATTAGACTATCCTGGAATTCCAGCATGGTCACACTGTCAAATCTCAATGAACGTGTTTCAAAAAGGAAGTTTTACCTCCAGCATTTACAGAGAATGCATTTAAAAAAGGGATTTAATTTTGTTTTTGGAATTTCCAACATTTGATTTACGCATTTTGTTCCAAGAAACAAATTTTGCCAAAACTGCCCTTGTAATGCATTGTGAATTGAACAGCATAGACAAGATGTTTTGTTGGTTTCTGGCACATTTTCAAATATATGCGAGTCTTATCAGCAATCAAAACTTAATGTGTATTTTAAAGTAAAAAATCCATAGTTTTGGAATGAAAGTTCTCCTTCATTTGGAACATATGCAGAATGCACAAGTAGCAATTTGATACAACTTTTCAGTGAATTCCAGAATGTCGTCATAGAGGCTTAAACGAAAATGGACTTATTGAATCGATAAGATGTTGAAAGACACATTTATTCTAAAATCCTGAAAGGGTGTAAAGGTGACAGCGTAACATGGCGCTTTAGATAACATATGTTGCAAAAGGGCCGTCCTTAAACAACGTCACTTAAATGGTACATTAGAAATTAAGCTACTAGTTTAATTATTTAAAAACGTGCACAACTCACGCGCTGTTTTGACGTTGTATCAATTGAAACGACAGACATTGCAAACATTTTTCTCTTCTTAATAAACATTTGAATTACTACAATGGTTACAGATGTATCAGTATAGAAAACATGTGGAGCTTAAATATGGTCGGCCCTTAGTTTTTCGGCTTTAATTTTTGAACTATTGCAACATACAAAAAAGTAGTCGTGCGTGAATGTACTAAGTCGTGTTTGTTTCAAACTGGTGTGTTTAGTTCTTTTAGGATACACTATTTCATCGTGGAACTGGGCGATTTGTACACAAATTTATGCGTGAGTATGTTTAGAATGTTAAAATATTGCGACTTTTTGTGATTTTACTTCATGTTTGAAAATTGACATGTAAATACCAAAATAGTAGCTGAGATTTCATTGCATGATCAGAGAAATAATTTGTATTAGTCAGGGGAGATTTGACATGCAAAGCACATGTATACATAAATCACATGCTAAAATGGACCCATGTGTTTATGTGATTTAATTACCAAACAAAGGTTTAGGTAAATCCACAAACCTATTAGGCCTTTTGTTCAAGGTCATTCGACTTTTAAGCTAAACTTTATTTTATCTTTCTTAAACAATCAACAAATATTTGAACAAAACGGATGCTAAAATGAAAAAAAACCTTAGCTTATCAATTCCATCCGTTTCCTTTATTTTTCTAGTTCAAAATTAAGCCAAACTAGCATTTGGAACTTGTCATTTTGGAACACAAAATGTGTACAACTGCCTTGCTATGAGTATCAAAGTTGTCGCGTGACAAGCAGATACACAATTCTGTTCATTAATGAAATTCACTTCAGTGTGTAATCCATATGTGGTCTCCCCAAATCATTATCCAGGCCCTCTCTGGCTTTGGATGCCTTTGGGCCCCTAAAAACCACCTACCCAGGCAGCCAACCAATCAACCCAGTAAAGCTTGTTTTCTCGTGTCTTAATTGATGTTAAGATCCCCAATTCACTAAATTTAACAGTTCAGAAATAACAAAATTAAGTAATACAACCTCATTTTATTTTATTCAAATGTACATTACAAACAAGTCCAGGCTGTCCTAGGATGTTATGGTAGCGTAAAATTTCCAGTCCTATTGTTTTGTAAAGCACTTACAGGCCATTTTTATATTAAAAAATTCTTATAGTTTGCCTTTTCTGGAAAATTCTTCGTATGTGGGTGCACGATTATGGCGTATGATCGCACCTGATTTCTGAGTCTGACGACGTTTGTTCAGTATACAACCATCGCAGGTACAGCAGATGGTAAGCGTAATAGCCACTGTGGCTACAATGGCGGTAACAATCCATACTATGGCTCGTATTGTACTACACAATAAAATAGAAATTGATATTAATATAACTGCGTAATAGTCAAGCGCCTAACATGTGTTATACAGCGCCATCTATGATACATTCCGAAAAATTTAAAATTTTGCTTGATTTCTATATAAATCAATATGGATGCTTAACGGATACTTTGATCTAAATTAAGTTTTTAATTTTTAAATCTTGCTGGATTTAAAAAAGAATTATTTAATTACAAAGTTTCAGAAGTTTGGAAATGGTGACACATATAATCAAATCGTGATGGGAGAAACAATGTCTCGTTTATAGCCTTCCAATCGCCAGATGCAATTGTGAACATCTTGTCTGATTTGACAACTTACTTGTAATGTTCAATAAATGCAGCCGGATCAGTGTTTTCGCAGCAGTACTTCATATACGAAAATGTATATTCACAACAACTTTCAAAGGCTCCACATTCAAGCGAACTGCATTCATATGCATTATAGTCTGCCATGCCTGAAAAATATTTTAAAAAATTAATTTTTTCAAGAAATTGTGCCATTTTTAGACTCTTTAACTAACAACTATTGCAAGCTAATTGCTACCTAATGTGGAATAACGTGTTGGTGGTGTGACTTATGGATCAGTGTCTTATCAGCAGTACTTCATTTACGAAAATGTATATTCACAACAACTTTCAAGGGCCCCGAACTGTAATTATCCGCATAATAGTCAGTCATGCCGTTCTAACATAAAAATGAATACAGGATAGAAATTTTTAATCATACAAGATATTGACTGGTGTAGATCTAGCTATAAGGCGTATGCACAGTCATGTTTCCAAGTTTCAATCGGTTGTCATTTCAAGACTGCCCTAATTTTACAAACGTGCCACGTAATTTTTTTTAATTTTTCCCCCAACCTAATCTAACAATCATCAATTCCAGTTTGGTGAGATTGCAAGCTCTGCGTTACCAATTGTGAAATTATTTGTTGATGGTATTGTGTCACTACTTACCAAACTAATGTGCTGTTTTCAGGTAATCCTGTGGTCTAAGTTTCAGTGTTAAACCCGATGAGCACTCAACAGTCCTTTAAACAAATGATTAAAAAAAATACCGTTATTTTTCATTTTGTCTAAAGTCGATAAATATTGCCTGAATATAGAAATCTGTACAATGAAATAAACTAGCTGTGCAATCGAAAACAATTGCCCAAGAAAACAGGATATTTAAATATAGGAACACGTTAGCTGTTTTGTTTTATTCACTTCCTTCTAAGAATTATAATTTCCTATTAAAGTACATTAAGCCTTGAATTATCAAACAGTGTCGCAATTAGTCTGTGATAAAATCGACACTGTTTGAGAATCCTACTACTCTAACCAGAAACTTTTAGTGTGAAATCATTGAAACATCAATATATTCTGTAAATACTTGTACATTTGACATGCAAGTTTGTTAAAGTTCATACAGATGTGATGTATATTTTAGATTTAAAACAAAATTCAGACACAGATGTACGACATTTCCTACTCCAGATGTATTTCACAAACTATTACACGGAAAAGCTGTAGTCATATATAGTTTTATTCGTAAACTTAACTTGTCATATACAACATGATAATGTTAAATTTTAACAAGTGATGGTACTGTCAATCAATGAGGTTTGTTCTCATTGTTACAACTAGTTGAAGATGTGCTGTGCAAGAATCGAACGTTAACGGTGCAGTATATCATTTTGTAACATTTTACTAGTCTCCCTGACAAACCTTGTCTGTTGTACAAAAAGATCCCACTGGTATATATTGTTCAATCCAAGAAATAAATTTAGCCACGAAGGTATATACGCCAGGCTTGCCCTTTCTTGCACAGCCATCACCATATGAGGTAACACCGAATAAGATATCATTACAAGTCAATGGTCCTCCTGAGTCCCCCTGCAAATAAATAAGCAGTTAACTCGTAACAGAAATTAAAATATTCTCATATATGCTAAAACCTTTCAACAGTTATGCCATAGCTTACACTGCAGGTGTCTTTTCCCTCTTCTCCAGCGCACATCACACTGTCATAGATCTCATAATCTGGATAAGCGTTCTGGCAATTTGTTTGATTCACCACCGGCACTTTGACTGCCCTTAACACCGGGCTGAGAATGCCATCTAAATGATAAACGGAGGACAAAATATTCTGTTAGGAAGTCCCAACTTAAGAAATATTCTATTGTGTGTACAATCTTCCACAAAAACAACTGCTGTCAACTGCAGCGTTATTGATTTTTAGTATTGAACAACATGCACAACAGACACAAATGGGCATGTTATCATCTGAGTGTCAAGAATCTATAATTAAAAGAAAGTAGCATAAATGCAGAAATATTGAGATTAAACTAGGGTTCGATATCAAGTTTACTACATAGGCCAAACTTCACAAAACTTATAGTTTACGTGTGTATATTTTACTAATTTATGATATATAATTTATGAATATGTTTGAACAATATTGTGGTTATTTCACAATGGCTCTTTATGTCCCAGAAATAATGTCCACCATGTTGTCCTGCTCACTGTTGTGCCAACAGAGTTAATATTTACTTACTTTCAGATGTAGTTCCATATCCAGAGGCAGTAAACCATACCCCTTCCATAGGTGGATTACTTATAGAAAGACAGGCCGGGGAAATCCAATCCGTTATCTGAACTGAGGATTTTAATTTGAGCAGTGCAATGTCATTCTCATATGTTTTTTCATTGAATTTTGGGTGTCTTTTTATTTCTAAAATTGGTATTGTGGTCTCGTCGGAGTTTGTTGAGTCTTCCAAATTGATATCTCCGAAATGCGCTAAAACGGTACAAGGTATATAACCTTCATTTGCACCTAAGATTCTGAAAATTCGAGAAATGTCATTTTAAAAGTTTTTCGAAAATTCCATTAAACAATACTGTATTTAACTTACTCTCGGATTTTTCCTTTAGTGCAGTGACAAGCCGTGATTAACCAATCTTTATTGATCAAAACAGCACCGCAGTAAAAGGAGTCAAACAGGCTTTCTTCATCAACAATTATTAAACCAAAGAAAGTGTATATTGCCTTATAGATTAATTTATGAAGGGTGACCTAATAAAAGATTTGTCCAAAGTATACGCATAAGCCTTCAAGATACTTTTTTTATTTGTTGTAAATGTAGTATTTTTATTTCATTTGTTTCTCTACCTGATATGGGAAATCGCCTAGAGCAGCTTCATATCCACCAACTATTCTTCTATTTAGGCTAACCACTTCTGATTCTGAAAAGATGAAATGGCATTTGCTATTTCAGATATGTTCAACATATTATCATCGGTTAGATTTACAAACACTTACGAACACTAAGGCATGCATTTTTCTTATTTTTTGTACAGGTGTGCTTTTAAAATTGTGAACGAACATCATACGAGTGGAATTCAGAACACCTTAAATGTTGCCTAAAAATCTGACATTTTAAAAATATGTAGCATGGATTGTAGTTAATGAGGATTAGTGAAGATCGATATATAGTCTTGAAGCGTATTTTTATTATAATAGGCTACTTACCGTTTGCTGCTCCTTTTGGTTGAGCCTGTTGCTTCTGAGGATGAAACTTTAAACAAAAAACATCAACATAAACATCAGCATGATACTTCGGTAAAATTTTATTTTTAAAGAAACTTATTTCATTAACGAGAATTTAGCTGAAAAATGCATTTGGTCTTGGGGATTATTCTTTAAACAAACAATATTTATGATAAACTTTGAAAATACTGCTCTAACAATTTTTATTTTGATCTAGTTGTTACAATTTTCTGGAAGATGTGATATTTAATTTCTCATATGATATTTAGCTAAGTAAAGTAATTATGCATTATCTGAAGTAGTATGAGCAATTTCTCAATTTTTAAACAGACGTTCCGCTAACACTTCAATGGATAGTGTTCTTGTTTTTGAAGAAAATATTATAGTCTCTAAAATTTCGGTGTACAGTACATGTAATATTGGAATAATATACTTTAAAAATAACGCAAGAACACTGAAATAATATTGAAGGAATAATACTGGACAAATATTGGAAGAATAAGTTTTGAATGAAGATTCGCAGAAAATAACAGTTTTGAACATATTACCTTTGAGTGTAGTCTAGGTACTGCTGCAAAAACGAAAGCTACTAGAGCAGCTAACAGCGTTACTACGAGTGAAACTTTCATTGTGAGTTTATTTGGTTCGATGTGTACTATGCCCTTACATTCACTGAGTCTTCTTATTAAATAGGTTTGATATTTGAAAAAAACGGTTGCTCAGCATGTTGACATGTGCTGTGCTAGTGCTGTGTCAGTGCTGTGTCAGTGCTGTGTCAGAAATTTTTGTGTTAAAGACTGACGATTTCTGAACAAGTACCTTCATCACGAACTCAACAGTTTACAACCCAACAGTTCATAACCCAGCATACATTATTCCTCTCAAATTGAAATTGTTGAAATGCTCAAATATCTTAACAAATGGTTTTAGGACATCAATTATAAGCTACAATTGGCTAGACAGTTGGCATTGCATTGTTAAGCCAACTCTTTCGTCAAGTTAATTGTTATTTTTCATGGTTTTCATGGTTTCATCGGTTATCGTTGTCATCGATTTTTGACAATGACTTAAAATGATGTTGCAACTAAAGGTGCAGATGTATGCCATTACGTGACGATACATATGGCATTATTCAATATAGGATTGACATTGAAAACGTTTTCAAGTCATTCAGAACCTACTGCCTTGATGGAAAAATTTCTAATACATATTCTTGCCAAACATCACCTAAGTAAACTTTATCGCAATACGATTTTCAATTCAGCTCAGTGAGGTGCCCTTTAGTCAGCAAATAAAAAGGCCATTTGGAGGAAGGTGACAATTCACACAGTTAACGATAGAATTGAAAGCAAAAAAGACCAGTCCACCAATTTTGAAATTTCTGTTAAATTATTATTGTCACAAGGGCTGTCATATCAGATGATTTTGATCCTCTGGCTAAAACACTTGCTATTGAACTAGAGATATGGCACCAAAATAAGTTCTGCTCATCAAATATTTTATTTTCGATTACATCTAGTAAGTCATTTTATTTATTACAACCAGACCTCAGTTGTGTATCATGGTTTACATTTGCAGATAAGACAGGTAACATTTATAATTCTGAAAACATTTTTATTTTGTTTTTAACAAGTGCTGTAACATAATTGAAGTTTTGCTAATTAACCACATTTAACGTTTAACAACCGTTGTATTTGATTCTATTTAAAACGTTTCACATGTCTGCCAAGCTGAGAAGTTCGTCTATATTTGTTTGAATCCATGTTGTATAATTACACATTCTGGTGTAGACGCTTGGAAATCCTGTTCTTGCACAGTAGTAACCAAATGATAGGCATCCCACCACGATTTGTTTTCCATTTCTTCTTAAAGACAGCGGTGATCCAGAGTCCCCCTATGGTCAATATACAACATTTTATATTCATAAATTAAGTAGGCCCATGCAATTAGCATATGACGTGCAATCTTATTCTTACATCACAGCCGTCTTTTCCTCCTATATCCATATAACCCGCGCAGATCAAATCACTTGTAATGTTATTATCGTAATTTGTCTGACATACAGAATTCGGTACCACTGGCATGTCTACTTTCATTAAAACTGGACTAATTGAAGTGCCATCTGATCCAATAGAAATAAATATCACTTATTATTGGAAGATTTTGCCTACAAAAATGTATCTGTGACAAAGTTTGTATATGCAAAATTGCAGATTAACAACAACTATAATTAACTAGAGTTCAAACTTTCAGAATTTAAACTGCACAAACCAGACAAAAATGTTTACTTACTTTCAACAAGAACTCCATTTCCACAGAGGGTAACTGTGTCCTGGTCCAGATTTGTGCAAGTTTTAGGTAGATAGGCCACATAAATATTACTCGTAGGCGTAACTGGTTTATCTGTTTTCAATATCGCAATGTCATGTGTTATGTTGTCTCTATTGTAGCCCTCGTGTATTTTTCTTAAGACAATATTTCTTGTAATTGCACTGGACTCAATCGTGTCTGTGAAATCGATGTCTCCGAAATTCGCAAGGATGTGCGGAATTTTATATTCTCCAATTATATTTACAGCGCTGAAAAAAAATAAGGTACTGTAAGATTTCTAAATTTGATCCAATTTTCGTTTTTCAATTCATATAAAAAAACTTACTTCTCAACATCATTTGTAGCACAATGAGCAGCAGAGCAAATCCAACTTGGAGTGATCATAAAAGCACCACAATAGAAGGATTTTTTTAAACGTTCCCCATAGCTATATAAGCTGTACAATTTCATGTCCTGTATTTTATGCAAGGAGACCTATTGTTTAATTTGTTGAAGAGTAAATGAATTAGCCACATTGTTAAATAATTGATTCGTTTAGTATTATTTTTAATTTATTTAATACCGCACATCCAAATTCGCTTTGAGCAGCTGGGGAGCCTCCAACTACTCTTCTAGCTATGTCAACCACCTCATCTTCTGGAACCAAAAAATACTATGTTTTAAGCATCAGTTAACAGGGTTACCATTAAGTGCATTAAAATATATGGACACTTTTGTGAAACATGTTAGTGTTTTTATGGAGGAAAATGTTTTATTACCGTTTGCATTTATTTTTGGTTGACCACGATGTTTCTGATGCTGAGGTTTAATCTTCAAGTAAAAGCAAAAACTATGTGTTAGGCACTGTGCACATGGACCTAATCTGCATTAGATGCGCTATAATCATATAATATCTAACTGATAACATTCTAAAAATCTAAAAAAAAAACACCACACGTACATGTACACGCAATGACGAAAACAAATATATTACCTTAGATTGAGCAAACGTTGCCACTACTACAATATGGATAAAAAGAGTTGCAGAAATTATTAGCAGTTTCATAGTGAGTCTTTGCTTTAGAATCCATATGCCATTGCATTAATCGAGCCTAGAGATTAATCAAAAAGAGGAATCTTGCTTGACCACTCTTTTAAAGCTGGAATTAAGTATACCATTAGACGCGCGCCAATCGACCAGATTTTCTGACAACTCATTTAGCCTGATTAGTACATTTGCTTGAAGTGGGTGGAGCAAAACTGGTCTACTGATGTCATTATTAATTCCAGGTTGGACATATCACATTTGAATTTGCCGCCTTATGTCATTAGCCAGTATGTGCAGAAGGCGCAGCCGCATTATCCCCAGGACTACGCTTTTGCGGTAACAAAGTAAAACAAAATTATAATAGCTCAAATAAACTTTCAAATACTTAATTTAAACCAGTAAGTATTTCCGGGAAGAGATAGGACATGAAAAATAATATTTAAATTATCGAATTAGCACTTGAAAAATTAATACCGGATTTCTTGGATACGTAGACTGGCACCAAAACCGAAGTTCAATATGGCGACTCACATGTTGGTGGCGAAGAAAATGCTGAATTTGGTTAAAAATGCCGTTTTATAATATTACAACATAATTTGCGAATATTTAAGATTGCATATTTGAATTTGTCGATACTGTATTGAACGACCGAACGATGTATGCATGCAGACGAATGCTCAGAACGGGCTCGGTATGCCCGAAACCAATACTGGGCATGGGACTGTGTAAAATCCCGTGTGAAGGTTTTGGGACCTCTTCGGTGGACTATTTATTAAAAAATACTCAAAAAAGGGAAGGACTTATGCTGAAAAAACTTATGGTGGGTTCGAGGTAAGTTTACTGATTTCATGGAAGCTCTGCAATCGATGTCACAGGACTTCCTTGTGCATACTTAACATATCTGCCTGTAAGTAACTTTTGGTGTTTTGTAACCATTTCAGAAAGCGATTGTACGACGCTGCACCAAAATGGGTAATTACATTTCTTGACTATTGTTGAAACAATGAGCAACGTATATAAATAAAACTCACATACTTCCATGTATAATGCTGTAGGTGGAAAAACCGACGATTGGAAATGATGCTTTTCTGAAACCAAAACAGACCAAGAACCCTCGCCGAATTACTGTTTTGAATACGGTTTTAATGCAAGCAATTTGTGATGTGATGGCCAGTGGAGAATTTACTCAATCGATCTCTGGGCTTGGCATTGAAATATCAAGAGTGAGTCCTTAAACCTGTTTTCGTTTAATAATGGGAAGAACCAACATTGAGGTTTATCTTAATTTCCAGGTTAAAGTAACAAGTGATTATTCCTACGCGAACGTGTTCTGGTCTTGTAACAAGAGTTTAGATGGCGATAAAACGCAAATGCTGCTTAATAGAATTGCTGGACCGATTAGGTAATTTGCATGGAAGTTTGTGATATGCCTGTATTTGTATCGCGTAATTTATCGAAATCTGGATATAATTCATCCTCATCAGGCTTTTTATACCAGAAAGTTTAGTAATTATGGTACATGTCTGTTATCAAAGCTAATTTCACTTGAGATTTCTGTGACCAGTTGTAAATTTACGTTTTTCTTTGCCAGAGATAATTTGTGCAAGACTCATGTGCTCGGAAACGTTCCCTGCGTGCGCTTTGTTAAGGACAAGATTCAGGCAAATGTTCACCAAATAGAACAGTTGCTGGCCAGAGCAGATTTTGGGCCAGATTTTAAGCCACACGATCACACACACCACCTAAAATCTGAACTATTGTTGAGTCAGACTCCTCCATCTTTTCCAGACATGAGTGTAAGTCGGCCTAAGTTTAATACCTAACCTTTTGCAACATCTGGATGTGCAGAGTAATGAATGCATAAAACACATTTTTATGGTTTGTTTGACTTGTATTTTGCTTTTATTAGGAGCCGTTGATTGAGACAAGTGATTTAGAAACTGCTGAAGTGCAAATGTCGAAGGAACAATTATTGAGCAAGGTCCCTACGTGTGTCGCTGAGCCTTCTGATAGCAATTCTGACATGAGAATGGACTTATTGGGTCTTAACCACTTGGCCATAATGCAGAGTGTAGTGCAAAACGTGCGTAAATATAAAGCAGAACACCGCAAATTTCCAGGTCTAGTACCAAATCCGGACATATCCCAAACTGGCAATTCGAGTTCGACCACTGCTCCCACCCATGGAAGCACTTTCACAATGAGTGTCAGGCAATTCTTGGAGCAAAAAAAGCGGGAGAAATTCATGTTGAAAAACCAGGAATTCATGGACTTGAGAAACGACGCCGATTTGGAGGAGATTGACGAAAATGAGATGAATTGGGACGAACCTGTCGAGGAAGACGTTAAATTTTACGAAGAGGATAACTTCGACGAGGAAGAATTGCGCAATTTCAACTCTGAGCATTCAAATGAGCCGCCCTTTTAATGCAATTTAATTGATGTTTAGCAAGTATCTTTTAGATGCAGATTACAGGTATCAAATTGCAAAATATGCATTTTGTCAGGTAGCTGATGGAAAGTTTATATCCAACAAAGTAATATAATGTACACATAATGTTTTGTCTTAAAGATGGTTCATTTCTAGTTGCATTTGTATGTTTTGAAGTATCATCATGTGTACTTTTTTATAAATAAAAATTGTATTACAATTAAGATGAATTTGTTAAAAATCTTTCTTACTCGCTCACTTGTTCTAGAAGCGGTAATTATGGCGCAGTTATAACAAAAATGTTCAACACGTTCTGATCTTCATGTAGTGTAGAACTTTTAGCAATTGAGTGTATTGACCACAGCCAAGTTGAAAATGGAATGCCAAGAGCCCATATGCAACCATCATATACACCATCACATAAGTATCGTAAGTACATGTATTTACTATTTGTTGTGGTTTTCTAAAAGCCCAATGTTTTATTAGCTTGATACATTCAATTTAAAGCCAATTTTGTGTATTTGAACCCCTACGAAACCCCAACTAGTATTTCAATGATCACTTAAGTATGGAGAAAATGATATTAGTTGTTTTATAGGTTCTTTATAGGCAAAAGAAGTGTTCTAAAAATTAACCTATCTCCAATTTTATAGGCTTAAAAAATCACTGTTTTAATGTTTA
>JAUJYV010000981.1:0-23739 GCA_033995625.1 Ophyiulus pilosus
CTTAACGAGTGTTTCGCATAACGAGCAAGACTCCGGAACCAATTATGCTCGTTATGCGAGGTTCCACTGTATATGGCGTTTTATGTACTCATAGATGCATGGAAGAAAATGTGGACTTAGAAGTACTGTGTCTCCAAGTATTAATATGGCACACATATGTATCTGGACATATCAGAAAGTGAACACGTATGGAGATGTATGTCCATGTATTTCTTAAAGTATTATACAGTACAATGTACATAGTACATAATGAAATACAAAATCGATAAGTGCACATATTGTATGATATATAATAGAAAGTGAATATACATACAGCTATAGGGTCATATATGGGTATATATTGTCCATCCTTGGCAATACCATTTAATCTCAGCAACTATTTCAGATAGGTCACTATACTGAGAGTTAAGAAATACATAAGCACTGTGAAGTCTGTGATGCATAGCTTTTATAAAAGTCCGTCACGATTAGCTGATGAGCGGCATACCTAATGTTGTTTAATCGATATGGCTAAACATTCTAAAAAAAAAAATTATGTTGTTGCATAACCAAAGTTGTTCCATAGTTACATGTATGGTTTTGAACTAGCTTTTTGGAGGTTAACGTTTTGAACATTGCAATGGCACATAAAACTGTCCTCGCCGAATTTATCATTGGTTAATCAATGCGGAAGAAGCGAAAGTATCGATAACGGATTGGAGACAAGTGCTTTATGGCGTTTCAGGCGTGTTCCTTCAACGCAGCGCGTGTTTCAGACTAGAACATTATCTAAAGAGATCGCCATATCTCAGTTCATGCAAACGGGAAGCCCCATTTCTCGACCTTAACTTTTCGCTGTAGCCTGCATATACAGTATACTGTATTTATATAGATAACCTAAATATGTCAGGGCTAAAACAAAAAATAAAATCCTCTAATTTTGCATCTGTCTTTTTTATATTTATATATGGTTTCTATTTTTGTGTTGATGTTCACTGGAGTATAATCACCATTGGGAAATAAAAAAAAAATATCGTCTCATTTTGCCGACTACTTCAATAGACAGTTTGAGCATGCCAACGTCTTTATACTTACCTTAACTTTAATGGCGGAAAGAGAAGAACCACGCATGCGCACCCATCACGTTCAGTTAGTTCATTGGGTAGTTCAATGCGTGACTCCTCCCTTCCCGCCAATAACGTTAAGGTAAGTATAAAGACGTTAGCATGCTCAAACTATCTATTATAGGAAACGCTACTGTAGTGAGGGCATTTACCAGATATACTTCAACATTTCTTACGTATAGGTATACAAACTTTACGACCCTCTTCAAGGGTTTATTGCACAAATCACGGTCAGAACTCTGGTCATTGTATCACACGTACGCCTGCGCATCTCAAGTCTGATCCCGTTAATTAAACACGGAGTGGGGGTGGGGGTGAGGATTATATCCGAAGCCTGCACTTCCGAAGGATCTAAATAACAAAACCCTTTGCTCTTCATTAAAATCAGATCCGGTACCTGGACCGTTAGAGCACGTGGGGGTGTGGACGTACGTACCATCTCGTTCGAAATGGCGGGCACTGGGACGAGGGGTGGTGGTGGTGGTGGTGGGATGGAAAGGGAAAAACCCAATTACGAGGAGGATCCCACCGTCAATGAACGTAAAGTAAACATAGTAAAATCTGGACGCGTATCGTAGTGACGTCACGCGTGACGCTCGCGTGGGGGTGTAGTGGACTTTGGCGCTGACGAGATCTATTCTCAGACAGATCCCAGGAAGCTCTCCACAAAGTTTAATTAATTTGCGTAAGTTAGGATATTAGCCTTTTTTTTATTTCCCCCCGCACTTTATCATTTGCCGACTGATAACCACTTGAGACCGGCGCCATTTTTGAGAAAAGCGAAGTAATCAATGGCCATCGAAAGGTCAGTTGTGAGGACATGCTCAAGTTTTTAGTTGGAATTCGGTCCCTATGGTTAGAACACTGAACCTATCAGCTGACAGAATCCCGGTGTTGAAGCTTCTCAAGTAGTTTTCGAAATACGATGACTAAATACGAAACAAGTTGAATATTTGCCATTGGTATAGCAAACCATTGAACTTCATTTAAGCAGATTACGTCATTTACCAATACAAGTATTGTAGGCCACAATTAAATAAACAGTTATAAGGTTATTCAATGCGATGATTATACAGTCCTTCCCTGATTAAGTTTTTTTTTTTCTACATTTTTTACTGTCTATATACAATTGCAATACATGTGCATGACCTTAGTGTCACTTCAATCACAAGTACTTATATCAAATGCGGGTATCAAAATAGGGGGCCGTTCGAAAAGGACGTCCTCAAGAGGGGGTTAGGAGGGGTGGGGGGTCTACTGGCATGTGGACACTATGTGGACAGGGGGAGGAGGACGTCCACTTAATGATGGTACTTTTTAGTTTCTGGATTTTCTGTTTAATTGAGTATTAAAGGTCAGTGAAAGGGTAAAGGGACACCAGAAGAAATGTGTGCCCAATCCAAAATAAACTTAAGTTTTGAAACCTCGGAAAAGTAGATATTAAACCTAAATTTGTGTTAAATACCAATTTTATGCTGGAATTTCCCTTCGAGGTCAGGAAATTTCCGTTAATCAGAAAAATCTGGAAAAATGTCGTGGAAATGCCCATTATATGTCTGAAAACATGTATGACCACATACCACGTTTTATGTCCAAGTATGGAATAATTCATTAGACTTAGTTGAATTATTAATATGGTACATAGATTTAAATGCAAAATTTATAGGTGTGCACTTATACGGATACAACAGAAATTTTACGAAAATGGAGATATACATTTTGAGCTACAGTAAAATTTTGAAAAACCGTTTTATCATAATTTTTATGTGATAAATTTGTGAAATCAATTTTGTTCAAATTTATAAACAAAATCAAAATAGTCCAAATAGTCTATTAATACAATGACATAAATAGCACGTGCTGTCATCTTCTTTGTCAGCAGACGAAGGTTAACTACTTACAAGTACTAACCGAAATACTTTTGGGGACAGTGATGCATCCAGAAAGGGGGAAAAGCATTTGAACATAGGGAAGAGTAGAAACATTAAATACAAATAGTTCATCGGAGTAAATTATCCCAAGCAATTTCTGAAATATGACTCATCTGCTATCTAACCAAGAAAAAACCCATACATGATAGCGAAAATGCAAACAATACACTCCATACAAAAAGCATAAAACGGGGTCAAAAACGATACAAGTTTTTTCCAATCAAAGTCAATTGCAGCTTAAGACACCACTTTCTCACCGGATTATTTTATCCTAAGAATATCCAAAATACTGTAGCTTAATTAAACCAGAAACCCTGAAATAGTTTGTTTACTAATATTTCCCGTCCCACGATCAAATTGTGGGCGAAAGAAAACCAGGTTTTTAATGAAAAACCTTCGCCTCCTGCAACTTTTTTTTTTGACAGCAAGTAAAACATGTATCTCGTAAACTACTTACGATGTCATGGGAGTTTACAGCCAAGACATTCAATCACCTACGAGCAAATAAAAACCTTGTGATTTTGGATGAGCAAACTTGCATGCAAGGCGAGTAACTTCCGAGTAAATCTTGCTATAAGATGACTACCTAAAGTTTCAATGAAGTTACTAAAAGAAGTTAGTGGATCACTAGCACTCTTACTCATCCATTACCCTTTTTTGCATCTATTTTCGGGACTGTTAAGCGTGGCGCCACGACCTTGTTATTTGCAAATAAACTCATTTTCAGAGACGCCATCACCGATGACTTCACGAGTCAGTGCTCTATGTTGATGAAACACGACTGAAAGATTGGTAGTGGCAAGGTCAGCGTCCACCGCGGAAATTGTTCCGGAAACTAGAGGCAAAACTGTATTGTTTACAAACATAGCTTGCTACTCGCATCACACATAGTATTGTGACGAGGACTGTCCGCCATCAACTATCTTGGGGAAAAACGATGAAGGTGGCGATAGATGGATAATGTAAATCAAAAACCATTTGAGCGATATACTATATGAATGATGCAAACCTGCACACCAAAACAACAACTATACCGTTTCCTTGTATATATCACCGGTTATACCTCTTGCATGCACTGCTTTTAAGTAAACAAGTGAAATACGAGTTTCCGTATCTGTGTCACCTCAGGTAAGGAGGTTACGAAGGCGTTGTTGTGCAGAAGGCCTTACGATAAACGCATGGTTTATTCACTCTTGTTTAGAAAGTTGAAGTTGAAGGAGAAAGTATACGGCTACCTCAGCCATCTTGGAACAATTTTTGACGTATCTTTTTCACGGTTTTTTAGTGTGCAAGTTCAACAGCGGTGGTGAAACGGAAGTTTAGCGGCTAACGGCTGTAAATCGGCTTACGCGGCGGGGTAACGATTTATGTGAACTTTTTATAAAACAATAGTCCTATGTTAACACCGTTTGCGGCCATCATGTGGCAAAGAGAAGAAAAGAAATGACTTGATGATTTTCTCTTGAAAATTATGGCACGTTACATTGGCACTCATGGGGGAAGTTGAAACTGGAAAATAGTTTCAAGACAGTATATATATCTGGCATCAAGATTATCAAGACAGTGTTAGTGTTTCAGAAACTCTGGGGAAAAAAATGGCCGCCAGTGTAGTATTTTTAACAAAGAGCTTACACCGCCGCATAAGCCGATTCGTAGCCGTAAGCCGTTACACTTCCGTTTCACCCTCGCTGCTGAATTTATACCCTAATTCGATGGAGAGTTAAAAGGTAGAAAGTCTTGCTTGCCAGTAACGTCAAACACTCATATCACACATATGAATTCCCTTTTTACAGTTGATCATGCAATGGTTTGCTTCAGTAATATCAGAGTTACCAAAATTTGAAGTTTAATACAATAAATTGAACAAAATGGGGCAAACAAGCATACAGTTCAAGTTCAACACTAGTACTTGTCCTAAGTCATGCACCATTATCACCATGGTCACAATTAAGGTCTTAAACCTATAATTATCCCACATTTGACAATCCTCCCATGATCAGTTCGGTACCGTCAGTTAAAAATGTGATCGGGTTTTACCACTGATGTCAGTATTGGCAAACATCAACCTATATAGATAAATTAACAAACAATGCTAATGACTACAGGAGTTTTCAGAAAATCCAAAAGCATGCAAATTCCGCAAGGCGATTGGTCGAGGGCAATTCCAGCTCGGTTGACGTCACTATAGCGATTGTGAACCGATTGATAACCATGCAGGTTGGTGCAGGAAACACTGGGGCACCGGAAGTTGTTACGAAAGTCTGAGGTCATTCGAACGCATGGGGGCCTGGCACGACATTACACTGTCAATGATAAAACAATGTCAAAACTCGTACCTTGGTTGGTACGTTCAGAATTTGTAGAAAGCACCTTCTTCCTAAAACGGCGTGTCAATAATTCGTTGACCGTAGAATTTGCGTTTTTACATAGAAAAGTTTTACAGTCACAATACTAACGCAAATAATGGAAAATCATAATCATATCTATTTGTAGTCGAAACCTGTAAATTTGTTAGACAAATTATTTGTTTTCGATAATAAAATATAAAAAAAAACGATTCCAGCGCCGATCTACGCGCTAGAAATACAAGCAACGCTTATCAGCACTTCTTCCCTAGAATTCGTCGTCGCCATTTTGAATTTCTCGCTTCCAGATGCTAAACCGACTACAGATTCACCCGGCAACCAAATAAACCCCAGTTATTGTCCCAATTATTGACCCCCTTCCGCATTACCAGGACGATAATAACGGTCGAGAAGAACTACAGCGCCTCATGGCGGTAAAGTATCATGTCCCCATGAGGTAGTGACATCCGGGAACATTATCATGTGAGGTCTCGTTTTGCTCGTCTCGGCCCCTAGAATGTCACTGGTCCATCCTCGTTTTCTTAATTTGGAAACCGTTTAAAATAAGCTTTTATCTTCTGTGATGCTGTTGTACAAAAATAGTTCACATTCTCGATAATTTGCAAACCTATATACGTAGATAAATTAACGAACAATGCTAATGACTATAGGAGTTTTCAGAAAATCCAAAAGCATGCAAATTCCTCCTTCATAGCAGGTAGGTCGTTTTCCTTGAGGAGGTCCTAAAGGCAGTATGACGTCAAAAACAGCTTTGAACTCTAAACGTTGTTTTCCAAATTGGAAATGGAAAATGCTTTGCTCTGATTACCTTGATTTGCTTTTGTTATCAGTTTGAATGAATTTAATTAGTGATATTCTTAGTGCGCAATTTCGGTTCTTTCTTACCCCAGATGAATGCCCAAAAGTCCATCTGCGCTCCTCTACCCCTTTTAGCACATTCTATAAAGATTAGGTGCAATGTTCAAAATGGTAGAATTTAAAGACTGATGGACTGATGGGTTTAATCCCAATTCTAACTTTACAAAAGACCCTATGGACAAGGCGGAGTACAAATTATGTGCCTATAAGTGTAGCTACTGAGTCACTTAAGTGCCCAAATTTGTACCAAGACCCCGTTTCGAGTCTTGGGGGGAAAAAGAAAAGAAAAGAAGAAAAAAATATAGAGCCCTTACAAAGGTTACAGTACTGAAACTTACTTAAGTTCTATAAAACCACACAAATGGGCATATTGAACCTCCTCCAAAGGTTATATTTGATATATTTCCAAGTATGCGTGTTTAACCGACTATTTGGCCCACCGCCCTACATTGTAGAAGCATTATACTAATTACTTATCTTTTATACATAGGCATATATTTGACGGCTCCATATTGCACTTTTGTAAAAAAAAATTTAAAAAAAATTAGAACCCCTACAAAGGTACGTTTCAGTCATTGGCCCTTTCTTGAATTTCTATAAAATTCCAGAAACGATTCCGCCCGTGTATACAGTATGTGTTTGAACCTCCAAAGATTGTATTTGATATATTGTGGAGTTCCGTGGCCCGCGGGCCAATTAAGACCCGTGGAGCTTTCTCAGTGGTGTTGGTGTATCAGATACTTATACATTTTTTTTCTTGATTTTGAATTGTGGCTCGCTGTTAAAAACAAAATGTTGAACACCCCTGCTTTAGGGCATGAAAGACAACGTTTGCTTGTGGCAGCTAGAAAGCCATAGTATCATAACGTCGTTTCAGCCCTTGTCTATGTTCTTCAAATTCCGATACAGCGTCGTTAAGGGTTCTTAAACCAAGAGTGTTTAGGCGGGTCGACAATGCGATCGTAGCCCTCTGTTCAACCAGCTTTTCTTCAAACAAATTAACTGGATTTTCACGAAAATAAGCGTTTGATTTTCTTCCGAAGAAATGATTCCGTATTTTTTTTTTCTTCCACTTTGCCAGCACTTAATTGTAGAGCATGCAAAAGTACAAACAATGGAGAGATTTGGCACGGAGATATTCAATAACATTGCTGTGTGTTTCGCCTATGCTGCGGAAAAATACCCCCAGCCTCATCAAACCGTAATATTTCTCCAATATTTTCAAGTGCAAACTCGCTTGGGAACTAAATTTGCTAATCAATAATATTCCACGAATTACCAACGCTTCAGCTGCAAAGGAATCCTCGATGATTGCCAGTAATAACAAACGTTGCACGTTAGTATACGATATACTCATGTGTTCCCCGACAGAACATATACGCCATGTCACCCAGCAGCAGTCATGGTCATCCCAACCGTTATATGACGTCCTAACCATGCACTCAAGCGTCTATGATTATGCCATATATACATATACACCTATACGCTATTTTGCATACCCTGTTGCGCGAAAAGCACCATAGATGGCGGTGCTGAAAACAGACGTTTTTTCGAAGGGAAAGGGGTCCAATAGCCTGATTAAAATTATGTATTTTTTAGAATGTTAATAAACAACACGGTTGAAGTATAATTTTGTTTAATATACTTTTATAGAACTTCTGCAGTATATAGTACTAATTTTGGGAGTCTGTACCAAATATGCCAAACAAACTAGTGTTCTAACCTCTAAGCAGAGGCCCTTATTCCTATTTCCATGCCTTTTTCCGGTCCTATTATGGGTAACACCTTTTTTGGATCAGGCTGGAACCGAATGGAAAGTGACGCTATTTTCCGTTGGGGTTTTTCTATGTTATACTATACGTGACTATAGACTAGTATTTCCGTGAGTTTCTCATAATTTACGTTACGTCACGAAATGACGTTTGCTTCAGTTGCGCAAAATTCAAAGATTTTAATGAAACTTTAAGATTTTGTCGAATCTGCCCCATCATGTACTCGCTTACATTGGCCGTTGTTAGTGCTTTAAACACATCCTGAAACAATAAAGAAACCCTATCTCATGCAATGCAAATTTGGAATTTCGAAATTTTTTGAATCATGGTGTATGGTTACTGGGTTTCTGTTCCTTGTTCATGTCGATGAGAAATTTCATTTTAATATTTCATAATTATGTAAGAAATGTGGAATTTAAAATAAAAAAAATTGTGAATGAAAAACTATTATTTTTCAAAATAACTTTTACAAATATTTTAAAACTAATCAGTTTTTTTTTAAATGTTTAAACAATGCAGCAAACTTTTCTTGTGAGTTTCTGTTAATTTAATTCACAATATATTCGTCCTATATAATGAATATAGATGTAAAAAATGTATATATTTTTGGTAATTAAACATATTTATACATCTATATATATATTTTTAAATATTTCTAACTTAAATTATATCTGCAACTCTCCTTTCGGTATCAAAAAATTAAATTTCATCTATTAAAACATATTTTTTAAAAAAAAATGTACATATGTACATTATAACAACACATTATAAAAAAATGATGGCAGAAATCTAAAATCGTAAATTCGTAATATTTTCACAAAATATCCAACGAAGCTACCGTGCAGAAAAAACATTGTTTTTGAGCACACAGTTTTATCAAGGTCCGTGGGTGTATTCACATGTGTATTTAAAATATTATTTTATATTACCAATATATGCCATTGGAAAATATACTAACAAAACCCTTGAAAATACTCCAAAGAAAAATAAAAAAAAGTGGCGGCTGTGGCCACAAGTATTTTTAACACCGCGCCGCGTAAGCCGATTCACAGCCGTTAGCCGTTACACTTCCGTTACGCTGCTGAACTTTCAAATCCCTAATACCCCAAAAAAGTACAAAAATTTCCAAGCTAAAGCTCCTTCAACAAGTTGAAACATTTATTTAATCTCAGTTCCCAAAGTTGGAATCCCGCGGCATGTAGGACTTGCGCGTCCCGGTAGTTGAGTGAAGGGTGGGTATCCGGGATTGCGGATACCACTGACAGTGGGTTAAGGAGTTGTGGATACTCGACTCTTCAGCAAATCCGTTCAATAGTTGCCGCCACATCATGAAAAGCAGTAGTGAATGTCTACGATACGGAGTGGTGCGATTGCCAAGGTGACGTCATGTAGGCGTGTCCATGGCCGGGGATAAATACTGCTCCGTGTTTAAGTTCCCGATAGTAAGTGACAAGGACGTACGACGTGCTGTGCGCTGTTAACGTCGGGGGCTAAGCGCATAGAAAAAAAAAAGAAAGCACGGGGAAAAGTGGTACCCGCACCCATCGAGTCCGCGTACTGACCGGCGAAAAAGTCAAGGGAGCCACACACGGGATGAGCGAAGCCTTCCCGCCCGTTGCGTCACAAGTCTCGACAGCGGAGTCGAGGATACCTCCGTTACCGTTCACGGCATCTCAGGAATACTTGGCCGGCTCCAGCATGTCCACACCGTTGTACAGGTGGATCCCCTCACCTCAGGGCAGGTGTTGGTGGGCCCTGTTGTGGAAGCGGCCCGTGTCGCTATTTCGTAAACGCGCTGCCACAACCACACATCACCACAACCACCACCACCACCATCACCACCACAACCACCGACCTGTTTACTTATCGCTAAGTAAGTTTACGTTTCCAAATCATCCATGTCTCTCTTGTGTTTCCAATGGCACTCCGCCTCGCCGGGTATGGGCCCTGATCACCCGCTCCCAAGCTTGTTTTCTATCTAGTGTAGCAGTGACATCTTAACATTTTCGTGTGTTTCGCTTAGTGAACATTTTTCAAAAAAGTTTGTTGTATCTTAAGGCACTAAGTGTCGACATTGTGACAGCTAAAGGGCAGTAATTAGCATTTTTCGTATTCACTTCGGTGTCTATGAGCGTTTTTTTTGCGATAACCCTGTTTCATATCGATGAATCTCATTATCATAAACGACAGTTTTGATAAACTACACGTTTGAAAGGAGAAATATTTGTTGTCACTTTGTTGTATTTTAGTGACATTGCAACCCTATCCAAATTGGTAGGCTTATACGAACTATCTGAATACCCCAAAGCAACAAAAATGTAGTTATCATATAGTTATGTATAGTCGGCACAGATACTAAGTGAGCACTAACCACCAGATTCTTAATTACAAATGTCAACAAGCAAGTTGTGTTTATTGTTAGTTCGGATATTGGAAACTAGAGCATTGCTCAACATGTACACATCTACCGCAATTGCTATTATCGTATAGCAAGTCGCGGGACCTTACCGTAGCTGACAACTGTCTTAGTGGGCGCCGGAACACTATAAGTAGCCGACCTCTGACCTCATGTGCCTCTCGAACGTCTCCACGTGAAGTTTTGAGGGGGGAGTGGTCGTCGCGGGTTAGGCTTATACGGGATAGGTAAGCCTATACGGGGATTTTCCCAAAGTTCGTTCCTCCTCCGTATGCACAAGCCGAAGTAGTGTTGTTATCATGCCGACGGGTGCTAGCTTTTTCACCCGTCGTCGCCACACGCACACACACGTTAGTCATGACTCTGAACTTTTGCAAGTTCTTAGTCACTCCGCGTATTTATCTGCTGCCTTCCCACGGCCGTCCCTGTCTCTCTATAAAAGCCGCTCATTTTCACCATTGCTTTTCTTCTCCCTCTCTTGCTACAGGTTACTCGTCCAGGTCCTATTTCTGCGTCCTGACGTTTGTGTTCAGCCTGTTAATCTCGTCGTCCAGCCGGCTTGCCATGGCCAGACCCGTGTCCTCCTCCGACAAATGGCGGAACCCTTGTAACCTCAACTTTGACGCCAGTTCGTCCGGCGAAAGTGTGGACTTTAAGGGCGAAGATGCCCGGGAATCTTACAGGAGAATAGTGCAAGCGGTGACGGACGCACGTGACTTC
Organism: Ophyiulus pilosus; assembly: GCA_033995625.1. Lineage (NCBI taxonomy): Eukaryota > Metazoa > Arthropoda > Diplopoda > Julida > Julidae > Ophyiulus > Ophyiulus pilosus. Next base: position 11,167 of record JAUJYV010000981.1, read on the forward strand.
ACCGACGCCACCAAAAACAATTTCGTAAGTTTTCACCAATATTTTTTTTTGTTATTTTATAGTAAACCAATCACAGGTCCTTAAACACTACCGCGAAAGTTTCTTAAACAATCGCGAGGTCATTCGAAAAATATTTGTCAAAAATCCAGTGTATAAATATTTGTAATTTATGACATGTATAAATACATGTCATAAATTAAAAATATTGATAGATATGAACCAAATACGCAATCGATTTAAAGGGTCCCAGAAATTTAAATGTAAATGGAGTATTGAAACCATTAAGGGCTTATCTAAACTAACCTAGTCCAAATCTCAAAATTAATATATCCTAACTAAAGTGTTGTAATATGCCATATGAGGACCTCAACAACTTTTAAGGGTGTAAAAGTGCTTAGGAACTCGCAATTGCTTTCGCATGCATGTCATGAATGTAGTGTCAGGGAGAAATGCCCTTTGTGAACCAAATGTCCCATTGCAAAATAAGATTTCTTCAGGCAGTACTACTATATATAGGATAAAACTGTGCACTTTTGAAGAAAATTACATTCATACAATTAGAAAGCGACCTTTGGAAATTTTAATTCGTACAATGTCTGATTGAAAATGCCCCTAACTCAAGTTTGTCGCAACTTTATCAAAGTTTTAAGAAACTAATGGCTATCTTTATTTTAATTGTTATACTTGTTTTCCAAATACTAATTCGTTATGTAAATATGAATTATGTTATGAACTATGTGTTATGTTTTATAAACATGTGTTTATACGATACTAACTATAGGTCAGACTCATCACTTTTTGAAACACGTTCTTATAGATTGGTCTGAACAATCCGTTTTTATGTTAACACTGTACATATACAGTTTTTGAAATTATTTCTGGAATGACTGCACCCCCATTGTGAGAATTATCTAAAAATTTAAACTATATAAACAAACTAACGTAATATAAAAGTTTTATGTACAGGGTGTCCGAAATTTATCTTTGAGACTGTTTCAAACAACTTAACGTGTTTTCTTTGAAAAATTAAATTATCAAAATTTTATATATTGATGACTATGTATTTGGTATACACGTTGTTAAGATAAATTTCGAACAGCCTAAATGTAAAGTTGTATATATTAACAGATGAATCAAAAGGTCGTGATTTAAGTTTTATGTGCAATGCACGGTTAGTATAAATCGAGTAATTTATTCGGTATATCACCATTGCTTATTATCGTGTCCCATTAAGTGGAAATTTGGACAAGTTTTCTTCTTTTAACTTTTCAGTATTTTGTCAGTTATCCTCATGCAGTTATACTGCATCCTATTACTACACAGTTTTACAAAGCCGTACAAGTGTACAGTCAGAAAATTTGTAACTGCAAGTCTGTGAAAACTTTTAGAACACTCCGCAAACTCGTTTTCGTTTAAAATTTGCTTCCTCCACTCGGGATACTCGTTTTCTCGGCCAAACATTCAATAATTAGTCCGAACCTGTGCCAAAACATAAATCTGAGAGTCGTAATTTAGATAATTCGTGGCAGCCATTTGTCAATGCTATGCATGTCTCGACCGGGATATCATCAATATAAATAAGGCAAAAAGAGAAACCTCACGCTATACATGTAGGCAGGTATATATTCAAATCGGGGGTCAAGAGGCATCCAGGCAAAAATGATTATGCTGAAAAATACGAACGACATTAATTTTTTTCCGAAATCGACCACCGTTGCTGGGAATCCACCCCTGGCACGACGAATAGTTCGCGAAAACGGCGTCGGGTACGAATTCCCAGAGAAACGCGACGGTGGAGCTAGGCCTAAACACACTCTCCTTTCCTGCATATGCACGGACTTGTTTTCTTTTTTTTTTTTTAAATTTTATTATACAGAAATAATAAATCCTGTCTGGCAACCGATTTTGTGGCCTTGTGCCGTCTCAGGCGTCCATTCGAAGTTGGCGGGAAAGCAAAATGATAGACTTTTGACTATGTTCACACGTGTAGTTCAGACTTGATACACGAATATATTTTGTTGCATGTTTAAAGATTTGTTTTGCTGTTCTAAATGGGTATTTCAAATTAGTCCTATGCCGGTACAACACCCCCTGGTGGCGTATTGGACCTAATGCATGTCATTTTCACACACAAAACTAACCATTGTTTATGTGGCTAAATACACACCTGAAAGTTTTCTAAATCTTAATTATTACATGTTCATAGACAATGTATTAAATAAAAAATACCGCTAAAGTCACAAGTAAATCTGTCATGGAAAAAATCCAAACCTAACCTAACTTGTTAAGCCAGGGAAATTTTTTCAAGTGCGTTTATTTAGGCCACCGCACGAACCATATTGATGGGTGTTTTTACTCCTGGCCACAAATTTGGCCAATGAGAACTAGTGTGCCATTCTGTCCATAGCATATCAGCTATCAATCCGATTCATGGAACTGTAAAACCATGTTTTTGACACTAAAACCTTGTTGATCATGGAACCCTACACTGAACATTGATGTTGGATAACTAAACTCACTTTATTCGTAGTGACATACACCATCACGTGACTAAAAGCGAATTAAAATTGGCGCGCTATTTTATGAGCCGCTAGGGGCGCCAGTAACCGCGGCACTTTGGCCTCATGCCAGATTGGGGAGAGGGTAAAAGAAATTTTGTCGATAATCAGAAATGGTGGTTCATAGCAAGCTATACTGGATTCCAATCCAATTTTGTACTAAGTTGGCTATGTCGATTTAACTAGCGGTTAATCGTAGAATGAACTGAAGCCGGTTTCGAACAGCCGCCATCTTGGGGTGCAAACTTTGGCTTGACCAGAAAAAAAACCCATTTATACATTTGAAAGTTTTGGATATCTTAACTATCCATTTACCCAAGCGAGCCTCGATTGCGTTTATTAGAGCCGATCACGCCATCTCGTTTTTAATGGCTCGTTAAGAGCGATTATGAACACTTTGGCCCAGGTCCGACCCGAATAACGCGCCTTGTTGCCCCCATTTCGACCAGGTATTTTACGAGGAGCACATGTCTGTTTAGTGGGTTCCAGTCTAGACAAATAAATGTAAAATGGTCGAGATTGCAACATTCAGTTTCGAGGGGTTGCATTCTCGAAGGCGTTGCGAATATGCAATTTTGCGTAACACATTTTGGTATTACAACTAATCAATTGTCATCACTCCAGTTAAAAATCAATTTATTTAATTACTATATTTTCGGCCATCTTGATTTGCACGGACTAAATGCGTGCAAATGTGAAAATGTTCAGCAGTAGCTTTAGCTATTTTCGTATAACCAGGTTTTATTTTAAATCTTTGAAGATGTGCCATTCTAGAAATTGTTTGCCCAAAGCATGGTGACACCTGTTAAAGGGGTTGGGGTTTAGGTCTCTAAGTGTTTGAGGGTAAAATTAACCTCAATGCTTCTGAAACTTGATTTACGAGCTACAATTATCGTCACCAGCTTAACTTGTAAATTGGTATTATACAAAAGGACATTTTTAAAACTATTTCAACCCTGTAAAACAATTTGAAATAATCGTTTTTAAACGATGATGTTTCGCCCTAACCTAAAACGAAAAAATCTGAAAAATCTATCCTTTCTCAAATCTCCAAAATGCAAAATTTAAAAAGTTCAACTGTCTGAAAAATGAAATAACAGTTCAAAGTGGTGCAATACTTGAAATTCAAAGGTTGGTTAAGTCAGTTCAGTGACCTAGTATACAATACAAACAACTCAGTCTACATGGGACAATATAAATTTCACATTTTAAATTATTTCTAAAGTTGAAAATTGACCAAACAAGTTGTAACAACACAACCATTTTCCACACTTTTTCAAGTATTCCAACAAAGTATCAACAGCATGTCAAATTTCACGATGCATCGCAAAGTTGCGGTGGCGCAATTTCGAGTATCCGGCCTCCTGGTGCAGGTCGGCCAGATAAGATTGTCACGTTTCGACACGTCCCAACCAGCAAAATTCGTTTTAGCACCCCTCCACAAACGGTCAAAGATACTGCATAGTACTCTATCAAAATCATTTTTCTCACATTCCACACATTCTTGTCTGACGTTTCCGCCCTTTGTGGGGTTGGGACCGTGTCCCCCCGTTGGGCATGTCCATTCAGTACGATCGCCTTCCTTTGACTCATGAATGAACGTAGTAAAGACGGCGTGATTGAGTGTGGGAACCACCCCCTGACCCAGACCCACAGACACCCCGAAAATAGTTCGAATAGCAGGCCAGGAACCCCCTCACTTTCGTGGCTTGTTGTGACGTGCCGGCAGGACTACTTGTCCTAAAAAGCAGGAAACGGCACAGCGTCACGAGACCACACTCATGGCGAAGGTATGCGGGACTCCCCCACCCTGATCCGTGTATAGCTTACCGTGATAGGGTATAAACAGCCTACCCCCTCAGAAAATCATCGAAATGTGGGCTACCGGAGGCATTGGATTACCACCAAAAGACGCTTTGGTCCAAACAATCACCTAATCCGGACTTGACTTTTCTTACAAATTATCCGGATTAGCACGAAAAGTGATCCAGACTAGACTATTTATTGTTAAATTGATTCTGACATACTATCGTAATAACATTGATACGGTAAAAAAAGTTCGCTTAAAAAAACTTGTCTTCAATCAGAAGGTTGATTAAAAAAAAGAAAAAGTACAAATTTCAAACGTCTAAATTTTTCTCAAAAAATAATCCCATAGTTAGTATATTTCCTAAATATTATTGTTGACAAATCTTGCCTTAGATAAAAAAAAATTATAGACAACAACAAAACAACAGTTTACACTTCCGTTTCAACGCCGCTGCTGAACTTGCATCTTAATACCGAAAACAATAACGTCAAATTTTGTAGAGGAAAAAATACTAAGATTGCTAGTTTGCAATATTTAATACCACAAATTAGCTGATACCGCTACACTAGCAACGTTTATAATTAAGTTTCATTTTCTATTTGTGATTGTTCTCCATGAACGTGTAGCGACTCATTATACGATACATAACATTAAAAAGAAATGACGCAAGTGCAACAACAAGTTGCTATAAATTACTCCAAGACATGTGGCACAGTGATATAATTTAGCCACTTATAGCTGTTATACGTACGGGTCAATACCCTTAAGAGGCAGCGCCATCTTCCGGCCGCTTCAGGCACCTCGATAAGGATGCCACCAGGTGACACGCTTTCGTTCCGTGTTGTCATCGCGTCGCTTATACGTTTCCGTGAATCTCATGTGATGGAGGGAATTCCCCTTGCCTGCCGCTAATGATATACATGTATTCTGATGCACGGATATAATTACATATTTAACGAAAACGTTTGAAAAACGATGAGTCAAAGCCCAGGAATACGATGTTATCTCATGCACTCTTACTCACTCTCGTGATATAATAGAATCTAATTGGAGGTATGAATGAAAAACGCCGGGTTGCAGGACGTCCCAAACTGCTGTGCCGCGCCTCAAATTGTAAATTTGTAAAATAAAAATGTTCCGCACATAGATTTCCAGTTTTAGAACATGCGTGAACCCGTGGGCGTCTTGATATCAAGCGCAATTACAGCTACTATATGCATATTGGCGAATAATTGGCCTCCAAGCGGATGCCCCGTCAAGAAACATGTCTGTGTCGGGATCATTGCTTTACTGGCTCATTTGCATATTCAGAGGTTACGCCCCCTCGTGTGGACTTCCCCCAGGTGGTAGCGACGCCGACAGCGTCATCTGTGGCAAGTAGTTGATTTAGACTGCTCATCTAAAAACGTTAGCTGCCTCGTCCACACCGGAGCAAACATGAAACAAAAACAGCGATTGCGAAAATGTTTGCTCACCAATTTTCCGTAAGAGCAAACTTTTGGCGTTAAAAACATGTTTTAGCAAACATTTCCTTGTTCGCTTATGAAGCGGTCCACATCAAAGGCAAAAAAATGTTTGCTGGTCATGGCGCTCCTACTAATGCATGTATACTGTCGTTTGCTCTATTACAATTGACAGTAGTGTCGAAATATATTCCTACGGAATTAATAGTTTCCATCATCAAGTGGTCGGTACTAATTCAGACTAAAATAAATTGGTCATGAAATTCATTCGCCTGAAACATATCCCTGTCGACAAACAGGTTTGCGCAAACTTTGTTTTTCGTTATTACAGTTAACAAACTGCTTTTTAAGAGCTAAATTCAAAATTGTATATTAAATTCACGCTTTCACTGTTCGCAGATATTTTTGGAAAGATTTAACGATTTTGTTAGCATCATCTAAAGTGAAATTCAGCATGTTTGTGGCGTGTCGATTCGAATAGTAGTACATAGGATGAAGGATGCGTGAGGCCATCGGACCGTGCAAACTTTCACTCGTGGACAATGACGAAAATGATAATAGCCGTCTGATAGATAAACATGAGCGTAAAACCAAATCCTATTCATAGCCGCGTTATACAACGAACCGAGAAAGCAAACTAAAAGATCCTCTAAGAAGATCCTGTTTGCTTTTTCCGTGCCAAAACCAGAGTCGCTCGCAATCATTAACTCCCGGATCAAAACCCCTAATTCTAGAGCCAATTTTTTTAACTCTTTCCTTTTTGGCAAAACCCGAAATTTGCTTTTCTCCCATGCATTATGCATTAATCTGAGGCATGCATTGACGAAAATTTAGGCCGCGAAATGGGTCAGAAAATCGAGATTTTTCCACTGCCGTGACACCGATTAACAGCACGGTACCAGCCGTTTAATCAAAAATGACCACTTTTTGCACATATTAATCTGAACCATGAAAACCATTTTCATTAAAAATGCATGTTCATTGCTCAAGCAGTTTACGTATTCTTGTATATTTACAATTTTCTTTTTTTTTTAATTTTAGGTACTTGAAACATTTGGTGATCCAAGTTTCATGGCGGAATTCGAGTGGATTTCTTATGATTGGTTGCCAAAGATACCATCAGCGACAGAAGAACACTTGGCGTCTCTGCGAGTAGAACACGTAAGTAACACGTCTTACTGATGGTCGTTAGAACAAATGCTTCCCATGTCAAAAACTGCCAAAGATATCCATGTTTGTATGGTTTCAATATGTTTACCCACGACTAATTCCGCTTCCAGACATTCTCCTAATATACACCTCGATGACGTAATTTTTAAATTGCGTGCCATTCTAGATCAGATCTATATTTACTTACTTTTCGAACATAGAACAAAAAAAATTGCGGAAAAGTGTAAAATGTGTTTGACGTTGCAGGTCACGTAAGCATATCGAATTGCGACTTGCTATGAGGAAAAGTATTTATTAAAGCATATTAAACGGAAAAAAATATCAATTCTTGAAAACTATCTAATAAACAATTCTTCTTATAGAGTCAAGTTTTTTTATGAAATCAAACGGGTAAATTTTAAAGTGTTGTTTGAGAGCGAGAAAGTGCTTAGCTTGTAAAAAGTGTAAACACTATTACCCGGGTAAAAAACAATAAGCAGATTTTAACATTAGTAACGCTGCTTAGTTTGCTTCAGGCCCTTCATTATGTTCACAAATACTGACCATAGTTTCCTTTTCTGCCCCTCCAGATCAAGAAGTCGCTGACGGAGTCGTACCACTACCTGCAGTACTTTGCCGTGGCCATCGATCAGATGATATTAGACCAAATAATGTACGAGGGCAACTTTCTCGACGCGTACCGCAAGATCGAGGAGAACCTGAGGATGGCCCTCTGCATGTTCCAGCAGTCCATCGCTCTGCTAGGGCTCAAGCCCAAGGACGACGTGCACAAGGAGGTCATGTCTGAAGAGTATCGCAGCATTGATGCGGACACCACGCGCAATGTCAGAGACTATATCATATTGAGGGACCACCTCAACACCCTCTCCTACATCGTGAAGACGTTCCAACACTACGACGAAAAGTTGAAGGAGACGTGAGGGGGCGCCACGCAACGTCCGCTTTCTTAAAACAAACTTAATTTATTCAATCCCTTTTTTTTGACACTGACTCTATTTATTGAACTTTAACGAGTTCACGTACTATTCGGTAACATGTTCACCTCCTGTTCGGCACGTGACTGGATCGCGTACGCCCGCAGAGATGCCAGCGACCGTCGTCTATATTTCTATTTATGTGCAGCCGCCATCTTGGAGCGGTGACGTGTTCCTATGTTCTGCTTTGTGCGGATATCTTCATTGTTTGTTGGACCCTGCCGTTTATCATTCACTTGCACGCCCTTCATTCATCAGCTCCCTCTAACTATTTCGTTTGGAAATACTTTTCTCTTCCCCCCTCCCTCCCTCCCAAATTTAAGATTTGTAAATAATTTTTAACCCCACACCCAATACAGGGAATGGTCCCTGCGAGGAAGAGCATCCGAGCTTAGCTTATGGGCCTTTGGCGAGCAGAGACCCCCTAGCGGCCATGCGGGACTGGAAGGCAGCGTGTGGCTGCACTAATGCTTCCTCAAAAAAGTACCCGGGCCAAGTTCAGCATTCTGATCACGTGACAAAAAGCCATATATCCCACATGAAAATTTTAATTTAATTCTATTTAACAAATGTTTTGCCTTATTCAAGTTCAACCAATCCATAGTGGCTATATGAGCCTTCAGATTCACATTTCCAACATGGCCGCATCTGCCATGTTGAAGATGGCATACTAAAGGCTCGTACACCACTAGGGGGTGTCGAACCGGAATAAAGCCAATTTGGGGTAAATGGCAGAACTGTCAAAGATGGCGAAGGCTCGCTGAACGAAAAACTCGTGTACTTCGGAGCTAATTTTTTTAAAACTTTTAAAAATGTAATTTTAACATTTTTACTACAAATTTTAAAGAGGGAATACGGGGTAAATTTTAGCAACTGCCTCAGAGTACCAACATGGCTGCCAAAACTGGCAATGATCATCATAATCAGACCCTGGGTCACTTGACAGAGATATGAACCACAGGGAAATTTCTTCTCGAAAATCACGAATTCATTAATTTATTATCATCATAAACGTCGCTTTTTTTTTCTTCCCCATTGTTCCCTCCGCCATTTCTACTCCTCATCGCAAAAACCAAATATTTATCGGCAATTATGTATTATAGAAGAATGAGAAAGAGTGAGAGAAAGTGAAGATCCACGTTTTTACGCTTTGTATACAATGTCACACCATCGTTTGTTTTCGAAATATATAGAAATGTTATTAAGAATTTTAAACTGTTAGTTAAAACTTATAGAGACGTGGTGGGCAAGCCTTAGCGATATACTACAACTGAAAGCGCAAATGATGTCACATGTGAACACCTGACCTCAATAGCACACTTTAAGACTTGTTTCCATGTTTTCAATTTCCGTTACAACATGTTTTATAAGTGAGCTCATTAATTTTACTTATTCTAGTTCAACACCCCCTGGTGGCGTGTGAGCTTTTAGCATTGTTTTTTTTTATCATGGTCACAATACCAATGTAGCATGAGTTTCACACAGTTTTCATTGAATACTATTCCAAACATTTACATGTGAGTCATTGAAGCAAATTTTTGAGCACCTTAAATTCTTCTTGTGTTAAAAATCTGTTTCAAAAACGTTATTTTGAATGCTATATCGTACTTAACAATATTTAAAACATATATTTCATCCCATTTTCACAAGGGTTTTTCCCTTAGTGCGACACGAGTGATGCTAGGTTGCGCCACTTTGGGCTAAGAGTTGTGATGTCAAAATATGGCCCCGTCTCTCTAAAAATACCAATACCAATACCCTATACCGCCGAATCCTCGCTTCATCACCATGAAATTGTGTATCTCATTCCTAGCATTTGGAGGCAAGAAATCCGATCAAAACATACATTCCGTGTGATTCACATTGTGGTCCTTTCCCCCCTTGTTGTTTTTAAGTGCTTTTGAAAAAAATAATTTATTTATTTATTATTATTTATTGTTTCTAAAGCGCGAAGCGAACTTATTGCCATGTTTTTATGTTGATTTAATTTATTTTATGAATAAGATGTGAAACAAATTACGACGCGAACAAGCACTCGCTGTTCTTACGCTTTTTTCGTCCCAAAAACCTGCTCAAAAATAGCGTTATTTTTGACCTCAGATTTGCGAACAAGATCGTATGCAATTTTATAGGAACGCAAAACGAGATGTGTAACCCCTTATCCATCGTGACGCCATTTTAAGTAGTGCCTTAATTCCGTACAGAAGCGAATTTCAGTGAAACTGTCGAGTCGTATTTTGATTAAATTTGGAGAAATTAAAATTCGTATGTTGAACAGCTGATAACATGTCTGTCGTTTTTTACCCACTGCAATTATAAGTTTACTATAGGATAACAAATTCTAACGCCATCTTGGAATTCAACGGTTGAAAGTTGTATTCTATGGTGGCTGAGATATTTGAAAATACAGCGTCTAGTTGGTCACTATATGCACATATCAGACGGATGAAAATGTGTTCAAAGATGGCTGATTCGATATCTTAGTTGCACTTGGGTTGCAAACAAGGCTGACCGAATTGTGGGAATGGATTTTCATGATATTCCACCTAGTATCTGAACCAATACTCCAAAATGGCTGACAATTTCTAGGAAGAAGCTATCTCAAATATTGTGCTTCAAGTAGGCCGATCAGATGTTCTTCAAGATCTTTAGAGAAGAAGATGACAACCATTACAATGGGTGTAGATGCTCCCTATATAAATACGAAAGCTAGGAGGGCTGGATGTGGCGCCCAAAGATGGCCAACAAATAACTATTTCAGAGATATGTTTTGGAATCCAAGATGGCCGGCTGCCAGGGAAAGGACTGTCTCAACAGATGTTATCTTCAAAGTGGAAGTAGATTTCCTTGATATTGGATCCATTATCTGGATTGGTTAGTGAAGCTGGCTGTCTGAAGAGCAATGATGACATGACTATCTTAAAGAGAGGATCTTTTGAAGACAGTCCTCTGAAGAAGCGACCTCTGAATAACAGAAAAAGGTGATTCCAAGATGGCCTCTCAAGATGGATAACGCCATTGAAAACTGCAGGCAAAGACTAAAATAAATCTACTGCAAATAACGCTAAAACAGATTTTCTGGTCACTTTTCCAACAACAATTGATTCGATTGTTGTGGCATCCTAAAAAAAAAAAAAACGGCCGGGATTCCGGAAATGGGGAATTCCCAGCTCTCCAGCCTCATTATTCCAAGTCCCGCCCGTTTCACCCTCAGCCGTTTCATGGTTCCATTTCATGCGCTGCATCCACCGAATAAACAGTTTCCTCTGTGTCACTGTTCAGCACAATGATGACCGCACATATTACGTGTGCTGCTGCTACCTGTCATCAGCACGGCCAGGTGCCTGGACAAACAATGCAAGGCAAAAAAAAAGGAAGATGGCTGCCACCTAGGCTATTACCACAATTAGTCATCATCGAGGGTTAATTAATGTTATTTGCAGTATTAGAACCTTGAAAATGGAAAAGTGCAATAACACATGCAGGCTGTTCAACAATGCTACGGTCGAACAAAGCATTAATCGCGCGCCTACAGATCCGGGTTATTAAGGGATTCGAATTGGCTATTTTCTGCAGTCTTTTAATTAATCATGGACTGTTTCTTAGTCCACAATGCATTCTTAAATTACCGAGTTAGCATGTTTTAGAATGATTGCAGTTATTATCTGTTATTTGAGTGCCAATCATTGCCAAACATTGAAAAACACACTTCTTACTGAAGTAAACATGCAATAATGCTGCAGAAAAAAATGCATTTAAAATTCAATGAAAACATCCCTTAAAACTACAGATTGATGGTTAATTTGCAAAGATTTTGTGGCGAAAATTTCCTCGAATGCATATAGAGTTTACAATTATTGTTAAGAATTCCTGGAGGATTTCGTAGGTAAGTTCATCGTTTAAATCTGTTGAAAGTTTTAGCATTGCTACTAAGTCCAAAAAGGAACATCATAAATGAGCAGGTGAAAACAATTTTGTTACAAGTATATACATAACAATAATAAAATGCGAGTAAACAAGTTATAATATGAGGAAGGTTTCTCTAAAATTCCAAGGGATAAGTTTAAGGAAAATTCCAAGTATAGAAATTATTTTTTGCTTATCGTTGATTGGCAAACTCAAAAATAAAAAAAGCTATTAGAGATGAATAATGCAAACGCTATAAAACTGGATTGAAATTACCAGTTGTATATACTGGTAGTGATTTCAGTATCCAATCCACCCAAGTCAACTACCCAATTTACCAAGGGTAGCATAAAATTGTATACACACAATGCACAGGGCTATTATGATTACGTGTTCATCGAACAAAACTCAATTGTGCATGCTTGGCTGCATCATGCTTCAGTTTTGGATTTCGATAGGTTTTGGGAACATTAGAAGAGCTCAACGTAAATCACAACGGTTATTAAAATTTATTCAGCAAGAAACTTTAGTTTTAGAAGGAATTAAGATTTCTGCTACTGCTAGAAGTATTTTTGTAGTTTGCCAAATAGAGCTAAAACCAACGAATGTAATAGTGAAATACAGTCGATTCCGCTTTATCTGGACACTGGTTAATCTGGGCAGCCATTTATTAGGGCCAAATTGTCAAGAAC
>JAUJYV010000982.1:0-23715 GCA_033995625.1 Ophyiulus pilosus
AAGTCGCTACTGACGTAGGAGCATTCTCCTGAAATTGGGTACGACTCCCCTACCATATGGCATTTATTTGCTGACTGAAGGGTACTGAGTTGAATTGAATTGAATCTTCGTATGGAACTGTGCGCTTCACAGCTCCAGCGGTGTAGAATTTTACTAGTCCGTACGTAGCAGCACCCTCACTAATTTTGGCTACGAGCTGCCACTGCCAGTGAATATTCTTCTATTTCAGAAATGAATACGAGAAAATGTAGGTTCTTAGAATGGGAATTTGCCATAAATGCTTTTTTGTAAATTAGCTCTTGACCATAATTAGCAGGTTTAAATGCGCCAAGTTCAGAACATCTGCATGACGCTTGATACTCGTACCATTTTTGAGATTCCGATGGAAAATAGATTATATGACATTAGATAATACGGCAGATCTAATTCTGGACGGATTGTGTATCACCCTACTGATAGGCACTTCAATGGCAAAGCGTAGCAATGAGCACCTCTTTTTCTGAAAATTCTAGACCAGCATTTCCCAAATGGTGTTCCGTAGCACCCTTGGGATCCTTGAGGTAAAATTAAGGGTTTACGGTGTTGTCGTAAATAATACTAAAGAAACCCCACGACTAAATTGAATTGGGAAACGCTGTTCTAGACACATTAATATCATTAAAATACTATGTGCATCGCATGAAACCACATCAAATTAGCTGATATTTGGTAAATACGTTTCATGCATTTAGCATTTTTGCACCATAAAGAGTTCAAAAGTTGAAGGAAAAGGCACCGATTGGTGGATAACAAATTTCGCAGAAATGGTCGAACATTAAAACGTGACCTTCATTTGAAGTTTTTTACCTCTACAAAGTTGGGTGTTTAGGATCAAGTTATCCGTGGATCTCGCTTTCACATCGTTGTATATTGAGATTCTGGGAACGGTATTACACGTTAGGACTTAGGACGTTACATTTAAAGAGTTCCTAGCTATAGCTAAAACACACAGAAACTGGTCCTACTAAACCAGCCAGACCACGCTCTGCTCCTCTAGAACGTCGTTTAAACGTTTAAATATTTAAATAAAAGGTTTTTTAAAAAAAAGCACCACAAAACGTGCACCGTTTGTCGCCTAAATGACATCGGTTGTAAATGCAATTAATCTGAAGGAATGAGAATTGATCGGTGTTCACCTGACAATCTTGTTCCAGAAAAAGTGGATTGCGTGGTCGTGAATTGTGCGCCAACAAATATAATCTCACCTAAATTATGTTACAGGTTTTCGACTGAAAAGCAAAAATGGAGAAAATTACTTGGCGGCAAATTAAAAACTCGGATGCTTCAACATTTGTAATCGTATTCACACACAGGATATGAATTTAAAATACTGCGAGAGGCAGGTAAACACAGATTGATGGCACGTTTGACTGAATTTCACAATAAATAACGAAAATATAGTTGGAAAGTTCACACTTACAGACTGAGATGCAGCGTTTTTGGATTTTTCTTTCCCCGCTTTCGCACTTCCAGGTTTTTTGTCCGTTACTTCTTCGACCTCAGTCTTCTTCTCGCTATCCTCCGATTTCTCACTCGCAACCACCGCTAAAGGTATAGAATAAGCTATTTTGATTATTTCTAAAAATAAAAATTCAATTCCGTGAATAACGTGAATTACCTTTTGATTCTTCGCCCTTGTTCGCATCGTTTTCGGCGTTTGCGTCAGTTGCGTTTGCGTCAGTTTGCGAGGAATCGAGTGTTGTGACCAATGTTGCCTTGGTCTCGGCTGCCAAATTTTCTGCATCTTTGCTCTCGGCAGTCTTTTCTTGGCCGCCGACTACTTCGGATTTGGATTTCGCTCTCCGCTTTTTGAAACTGAACATTTTTTTCAAAAACGATTCTAGATGGACAACAAAGGCAAGTTTAAAGATGAGAATTGCAACTAATGACGGATTAAAAAAAACTTCTGTAACCTTTTTTTTCGGGAGGTGTATTGTTTTCGGTCGTCGCTTTCCCTTCGCCGTTTTCCGAAGCCGGAAGTTCGCCCTTCTCCTTCGTTTTTTTCTCTGCGGATTTCCCGTCTGCCTCCACCGCTCCTTCTTCCACTTCTTCGTCGTCTTCCTCGCTAGATTCGCTTTCATCGTCCTCTTCCGATTCCTCTTGTTGGCTTTTTACGTTCTTGCTTGCAGAATTTGTGATCGAAGCATTCACCACGTTCGCCATCGTGCGATTTTCGCTTTCGCGTATTCTTTCCACTTTTAAAGCAGGAGAGGTAGATTTCTTCGTTGGTGCTAACTCGCTGTCGTTCTTGCCAACAATACTGAATTCGTGGGTCTAACGTGGATCGTAGAAATGCAAAGAATTAAACGTTCGTGATACAGACAAGGTTCATTCAATCATTTGCGTTAAATAAGCCATAACCTTATTAACGATAACATACTTTATTAAATTGCGAGACTTCGGATAACACCGAATCCCCATCATCGTCTGCATTCACGGAAACAGCTCTCTCGTAGTTTTTTTCCATTGCTGCCAATTGCTTTTCCAGTTGCTGTAAGTCGTTCGAGTTTTCCCGCTGATCGTCTGCGTTTGTAATTAGCTTTTTAGTTATCGTAAACAAAGACTGATTTGCAAAAACCTGGATCTTAAGCAAACTAACCTTTCTTGGTTATTGCTTCTAATATGGCACCCTGACCGGTTAGTAAAGAAGAATCTATATTTGGCAACGGCTAGCGATTTTGTGATGAAAACATTAGTAATTTTCCATTTATCAAAAATATTTTCCATAAACGTCAAACTCACCCGCTGACCGATCAGCTCTTTTTGTCGCCGCCTGTTACGTGCAGTCAGTCCTAGATCCCCGCTCTCTTGAACATAGTTCACGTCCTCGCCCGCGCTTTCATTATCGGTATCGTTTTCCAATTGTTTGGATGCCAACACCAACATGTGACAGCCTCCGCAAGCCACCTGTGCGAAATGAGTCATTCATTATTGCATAATTAATATTATTTGCGCAACTGCTGGCCTGCAAAGGAAAGCTTTTTGAAAAGTTTTCATAAATGGGTCAACCTTAAAAGTGCATTGGACTCTCTACTAATTTGCACAAATTACTTTTGTGCCAAAAATATTATGAATACCAACTGTGAACGAGTAAATATTTGAAATTTAACAATAATTTTGCCAAACTGTTGCTTGGAAAATGGCTTATTTATTTGAAGTAATTGTTCAGCAGTTGGGGCAGTAACTAAATGACAGAAAACTCACCTTATTTACAAAGAACCCGCTGAATTTTTTCACGTAGACTGGATTAAATTGATTAGAAAAGTTGTCGTTTCCCAAGGCTAGTTTCCCGTGCCGTCCATCACCGCATGTGTACAGTCGTCCACGCTCTAATAAATTAGTTAATATTTTTAAGCATATCCAAAAACCGTGGCGATGATATTCATTTTAAGCGTTAAACACCTGTGACAAAGGCCGTGTGACTTTCGCCGCACGATATGCTGGTAATTTTCTGTCCATCGAGGGCTCCGACCAGAGAAGGTGCTCCAGTTTCCATGATCATGGTCCCGAGGGCTAACTGACCGTTAATGCCAGAACCAAAGGTGTATAGCTTTCCGCAGTCTGAAAATGGGAATGATTCACGAATGTGATCGATGTTTTCGTATTTACTGCAAAAACTTACACTTTCTGTTAAATACCAGTTAGAGCGGCAGTGTGATTTCCGCCGCAAGACACAGTGGATACTTTTTCTGTAATAGAAAAAATGCACTGAGGCCTGTTGGTCTTTTTCTGAAGTTGCTTATCGAGAAGGCCGAGCTTTCCTCCTTCCTTTTCGCCGAACAGAAATAATTTTCCATCTGAAAAACGTAAACCGTGAAATAGGTTTAATCACAATAAAATTCCAAAATACTGTTGAAGCAGAATAAGATTAGCTTATTTTCTACAATCCATTTAACCAATTCAACTACACAATTGCAACACTATAAAACGGCTTATTGCATTACCAATAATCAGTGGCGGCTCGTAGCCAAAATTAGTGGGGGTGTTGCCATGCACGCCATGGTCGGCACTGCGGGAGCTACAGTGCTCTCTCTCCCTCGCAGGCTCGTGTGTAGCTTCCTATGTGTTAATGCGCATAACAGTCAAACACCACGCTGCTGGAACTGTGAAGCGCACAGTTCCATACAGAGATTTTTGTATCGTTTTCATAAACTGGGGGATGGCCACTGATATTAAGCTTAAAGATTATATATTGTTCGAGTATAAAGAAAGAATTAAAGAAAAAAGGACTCGTTATATTAAATTGTATCGATAATATCAAGTGGAAATAAGGGGTGCTGCAGTTCCACAGTGCCTATACGCGAGCCGCCACTGCTAATAATGACACGTGGTTTTTGTATAAACACAATATAACGATGCCATTCTTCGAGTGGTACTTCAAAGAAAATTCATTGAAAAATACTACTGGTTGGGTATTCGAAACAAACACGAGCACACATTTTGTAAACACGATGATAACTTATAGTGTAAATAAAATACTTTTCAGTAAGTGGATACTGTTGATACATTTGCAAACAATTTTCAGATTCCAGGTATAGGTACCGAAAAAAAAACATCTTGCCCATTCCTTGAATTGCAATGCTCACAATAAAAGCATCGTAATATTGCAAAATGGATAAGGGCAACCGCCTACAAGACCATTCATTACACTCGCATCCTTACCTCCTACAACCGCAGTGTGATAATAGCCACAGGCTGCCCAAGTAATGTTGACAGCCAACTGCAACTCAGTCGGTACGGCAACATTCTTTGTATCGTCTAACCCCAGCTGTCCTTCAGAATTACTGCCGAAGATGAAGAGCTTCCCAGAAGCTAAGCAAAAGACAACAAGAGAAACAATTCGTACATTGACTCTGCATCATTTGTTTTTAAGTAAAATGGGTTGGGTGCTACTTGGGTTTCTAATTTCTTTGACTATCCTCCGACCCCAGAACGCCGTTTAAATTTTATGTAAAATAATGTGTGTGATGGTCAAAATACGAGTAAATATAACATGTGTGATCACGTGACATTTAAAAAAAAAAAGTTACATTGTTGGGGGTGTAAACAAACAACAGTATCCCTAATTTATCCATATATGTAATTATAGAAGCTAGCAAAAAAGTTGTTTAAATGAACAATTGTTCTATCATGCTATGAACATTAAGTTAACTGTCTACACGGCATGCGTGTAGGGTGATACAATAAAAAAATCATAATGCCATCGCGTGAAAGCAATTTGCCGAGTGTCAAGTGACTAACCTGTTACGACAGCAGAGTGATAACTACCAGCCGTTACCATTTTCACCTTTTCTTCGATACTGCCAATGATGGTTGGCTGAATACGATCCACATTATCGCCTAACCCCAGCTGGCCTTCGCTGTTAGCACCAAAAGAGTAAACAGCACCTGATTCTTTGAGAATAAAATAATTGAAATTTTTTTAAAAATGTGAAAACAGCGGATACATTTTTCGAAACAAGAACATTGTTTCAATATTTTTTTTTATTGGAACTTTTACTGTTTTAATGTACATTATAATAGTTTTATTAGTAGACAGGCACCATTATAAATGAAAAGGGTTTCTAGTAACGCAATCCAAATTGTAAATTACTTACCTGTTGCTATTAAGCTGTGAGATCTACCTCCTGCTGCACACACAGCTTTCACTTGTTTTAAAGCTGTATGCAACGGAAAAAAACATAAAATAACCATTCGAGATAACAACCAATGCTTGAACTTAATAATAAAGAAAAGCACCTTTAATACACGTTGGCTTGGTCACATTTTTAACGTGACCCAGTCCGAGTTGTCCAAAATTGTTGCTTCCAAACACGTAACAGCGGCCATTTTCTGATCAAGTAAAATAATTCAAATTTTTCACTTGAAAAGTAATTCAACATTGCCCGTGTCTAATAATATCATCACATACATGTGTAGAAAATGCATTTAAAAAGAAACTGGAATGCTCTCCCTCCCCATAATTGCTAATAAAATAGTAATTTCCTCTTGCATATTACACATAAAACATTTAGGGTAAGGTGATAATTCTTTTTTAAATTGTTGTTTCTTGGAAGACAAAATGGAGCAAAACAATAACATATCTAAGAGCACGCTGCCAAATCATCCATAGTAGCTCATCAACCCACCATTCAATAATGCAGAAAGGCACCAAAGTGGATTATTTTTCCCGATTAACGTATTTTAGACAATAGCGATTGCCCACGAAGGAGACTCTGCCGTGACATTAATCCGATGATTGTTATCAATAATTCACGCGAACTGACAAGTGCAAGTACCTGTAACGACGATACTGTGCTCGTCCCCGCACGCCACTTGCACGATGGCATCATTACGGATCCAAAATTTACTTGGCACGTTATCCGAGAACTTGCTTTTTCCAAACGTGAAAACGGCACCAGACTCTGCGGAATAAGAAAATGACGCAAACATTCTAGAAATCACACTAGAAAATGTATTTGAAAATTAAATATTCTGAATAAAACATTCAAGAGTAACGTGAAATATGCATTTTTCAGTGCATAATAATATTGAAAGACTGTGTTGTGTCCTTTACGTTATTGAAAAAAAAAAATCTGATAATTGGAAAATAGATTTTGTTGAAATGTTTTAAAATTGTAATTCAATTCAACTCAGTGCTCTTCTGTCAGCAAACAGTTGTGATATGATAGGGGCCAAAAGTTTAGCTGTAAATTTGCATATTTTCAAAAGATACAGTATCCTAGTAGACAATTATTTTCTATTTCTGTTTGAACTACCATTAGCTTTCAAATCTACAATCATACTACTTTACACTTCAAAAAATGAAATTTCTGAAAATTTTGTAAAACCTGGACAGCGAACAATGCCGAAATAAATTCGTCGACGCATATTTGACAGTCAACTAATTTATCTCAATTTAACATATCCCCGTATTATTTTCTACCGTAAGACATTTATTATCAACACTAACCATTGATGGTACTTTAGAGTCGATGGACTGTCATAGAAATGCCATGGAATGCCATCGACACTAAAGCCACACGACACTTATTTGAACATGCCTAATAAATACAAAACCCAATTCAAAATAAGTAATTTTAAAAAATGAAATTATGATTATGAACACCAATCTCAAATCTGATAGTTTGACAAGCTGTTTGTGAACTAGTGTGTTTTTGGGCTCTAGATGCACATGTACGCACACAAGGGAATAAATGAGAAATTTGATTAGATATGTGGGCGTTGGTATATATC
The DNA here is from genome assembly GCA_033995625.1 of Ophyiulus pilosus. NCBI lineage: Eukaryota > Metazoa > Arthropoda > Diplopoda > Julida > Julidae > Ophyiulus > Ophyiulus pilosus. The sequence goes on from JAUJYV010000982.1 coordinate 7,276, forward strand.
CAACACATAAACAAAAGTGTCAACAAACAGCTTCCATGTTGACAATCCATGCATTTACAATCCAACGCAGTATTCTCTGCCACTTTTGCAAGTAGTGCCATTGTACATTTAATGCGCACTTATTGATTTCGGTTTTAGTATAAAATTCAGGCGACATATGACTGAATATCCGAGTTGTCCTTATCAAAAACCGATCAATACGTATGGAAAAAGAAGGCCAATTACGATGGGCATTCCACATTTTGCACCGGCGTTTTGAGTCTTTTCCTCTGAATACTTGCTTCACATAGTCCTAGAAGGCTAGAACTGCATCTTAACTAGGACTAATTAAATAAGAATACGTAAATTACCTGGAATTTCGGCGTCGTCTTCCACTCGAACCATCGCGCCAGTTCACATAGCTAACTTTAACAACAAAACTACAATTGACATCGATACATTGGTTTCATCGTCTGCTTGGAATATGAAATCCTAACCAAACACTACACGTGCGCTAAGGACAGTGATGTCAGATAAGTGATCCGAACAAATTCCCCTATATCTGTTTTATACCGTTTGGAACTGTACTGCAAACGCCATTTAAGGTTACAAATATTAATAAAGTATATATAATATATTATTACGCAGTCATCTAGTTTTTGTAAATTTAGTTTCAGAGGAAGCATTTTCTACAATTAATATTAAATAACGTGTAAACATGAACGCGTTGTAGTTTGTGGGTCTCCGTAGTTATATGAGTGATGAGAAATTGCATCTGACATATTAAAAAATAATATTTTCAAACTTAATTATACATGAAAATCTTGTGACGCATGTTGCCTTTCAGTTATAACATTCAGCCACTAAACTTTTTTTTGAATTTGCAGAGAAATTAATTATTTTACAAAAACTACAATATGTGTTTTTTTGCAAAATCAGACATGACCAAATCATATAGCCCTATTACCCCCTGCTTGGGCATTAACAGCCATATGACTTAAAAATACAAAGTGATTTCTTCCATTAATCGTGGGATTATTTCCTCCAAATATCGATAAGACCCACAAAAGAGAAACACCTAAGTCGAACTTCAGTAGGCCAAACCGCTAAGCACCAAGGCTATGAGTGATTGCCCCTCATTTGAGTTTGGGGCGTCAGCTGAAAGATAACCAATTCTGGAATCCATGACAAAGCTCAAAGGACATTTGGGCATACCGATCAATAAAGGCTCCTTTAGAAAAAGGAGAATGTTCGATGTTGTAATTAGTTAAATAGAGAAAGCACTTCATAAAGGGGCGTTGTTGTAGAAGCTAATAAAGGAACATTTGTGTCGTAGTTCCATAGAAAATAAATAAAAACTTCATCTAAAAGTCACCATTTAATGTAGAAAAAGAAAATAAATTCAACTAGTAATATGACATCACGAATTTCATAAACATATAACGTTAGAATCATGTAATAAAATAACAAAAATGGTATAAATAAAGTTGTTACTGCAAGCAAACACGTGTTTGTAAAAACGTCCTTTCATAAAATCAAGTAAAATATTTGAACAACGTTATTCGCAAAATGCAATGATTATTTCATTAATGTATATAAATGATGTTAGCCTATTAAATATATTACAAATAATAATCTCGTCCTCGAACTGCACTTAACTTTATTATTACTTACTTTTAATACATTTCGCATTTGCATCCCTTTCATTCACACAGGTATGTACTTTTTGGACAAACATTTGAAAAAATAGAGAGATTGAGCCAGAAAGGCGGAAAGGGAAGAACCACGCATGCGCACTCATGACGTTCAGTTAGTTCATTGGGTAGTTCAGTCCGTGACTCCTCCTTTCCCGCCTCTAAAGTTAAGGTTAACGTTAAGGCGTTGGCTGGCTCAATCTCTCTATTAGAGAGTTTTAGCCAGCCACGTTAAACGATGACGAGATTAACAGCACTGTCAATATCGTCATCGTTTAACGTGGCTGGCTAAAACTTTTATTTTCTGGATAGTTAACGTGTTAATTAGACGCTTGCTAAACTTCCAAGTCAGATATGTTATCTATTCAAAACACATGTAAAGAATTGACCAAAAATCTAATGTTCAAAGCTAGAATTATGAAAATAAGAACATGTCTTCGAATGGTCATTCAGGCACAGAAATGCAGGTACATTCGTCAGTGATGAAATTGGGAATGAGGGTGTGATTGAGAGAGCTCCTACCTGCGAGCATAACAATCTTCAATGGTGAAGTTTTTCTGGGCAAGCAGCAGGTCCATGTGCGCCTGTTTTTGTTTCCTCTATTTAAAATGCTAGCAATGCCATGCCTGCACTGACCAGAACAGAAATGGAAGTAGAAACCAGGAGGACTCACAATCCAATCACTCCAGCCCAACTCTTTGAAGTCCACCCAGTATCCGATGCGACAACAAGGCGATGAATTACTCAGGTTGCACTCGTTCAACTCCAACGGTTGGACAGTCCTCTTCCCTCTCAAAGGGTAATCTGTCAAAGAAAATATGGTGAATATTGATATGAATAGCAGCAAATCGAGTAAGTTCTGAAATATACCAAATATGGCACCGAGTCTTAAGCAACCAAAATATCCATTTCAAAGGATATTACTTATAATTGGACATACTTTGGTATTTTACCATCTACCATATGATATTTTTATTCTGGCTATAGAGTACTATATTAAATTGAAATTGAAGTGAATAAAAAGAAACAGAGAATAAAAAAATAGAGAGTTTGAGCCAGCCAACGTTAAAGAAAAGATAACGAGAAACAGCGCTGGCGGCCCGGAATGGCATTAGAATGCTATGCTTCGCATAGGGTAGTCCTTGACATTCCGGGCCGCCAGCGCTGTTTCTCGTTATCGTTATCGTTTTGTTAACGTTGGCTGGCTCAAACTCTCTAATAATATTTTTCGATTACGACTTGGGTTACAAAAAAAATATACAATATATGTAATTAAAAAACTTGGCCTACATAAAGAGTCAGGGTGTGAAGTAAATTTGTTGGAAAAGTTCAAGGTTCTTCCTTCAAATTTTCAATGACCTCGTTCACTACTAATTACCACAATATTTGTCAAAAGAGTCTGAACATTTTTCTATAGAATTAGAAAAAAATAGTTTTGTTTATAGAATTTTTTCCAATTAACAGAAATTTAAATGCGAGGACAGGAAATTCAAGTCCATTTTCCGACTTTTCAGATTTTCAAAGGCTATTGGACACCCTGAGAGTGTATACGATTTTTTGAAAAAAATATATAAGTACAGTATATGTACTACAACTGTTACTGACATCAATGTTTTGAAAGAAAATATGAATATTTTGACACGTACAAGAAGGGTAATAAATTTAAAGTTTAAAAAAGACATGCTTACTTTTTGCTTGAAATATTGGTTTCTCAACTTCCAAAACCAAAGATGGTCGCATGCGTTCCGTTATGCTAAGTTTGTCGTCCAACAGAAAAAGCAAACGTTTGTCTAATCCAGTGGATCCAGAAACAAAATATTTCCAGTTGTCTCCCAAATGGATCTGGCTCCATCCTTTTTTCAAAGATTTCATGGGTACTTGTAGTGTACTGCTGTTTCCACCGGCTGCGGACATTGATGAAACTTGCTGACAGTTAGCAGCTTTCAGCTGTAGTTCTACTGTTGGGTGTATTTTGTTGTCGCTTGAATTTGTCATGTCTTGCATGGAAGATGAATAATTTCTGTTGCTGTTGCCTGGTATTGTGCAAAAACAAATCCACACTGGCATTTTCGTTTGGAAGCCAGTTTTGATCTGAAGTATGGCACGTTGAACCAGAGAGGGATCACTCGGCAACTTAAAAGACACGGGTGTGTAGTTCCTCCGAATGGTTTTGGGTACCTGGCAGGGACTATTTGATCCTACAAGTGCAACAATAATGAAAATCAGAGGTACAATTTTGAATAATCTGAAAATTTCTTCATCCAAAAAAATCCTGGATATCATTTATTGTATTTTAAAGTTCAGAAAGTTACCTTAACTCATCAATTTTAAGAAGTACTTTTTCTCCCTTTTAAACATCGGGCATATTAAAATATTTATCACATATTTTAAGAAATTTATTTTTAATTAGAATCACGACTAATTACCACAATATTTGTCAAGCGAGTCAGAATCTAAATAAACAGTTTTTCTTGTTTTTTTCTTATAAATTCAAGTATAAACTAGTGTTTACCACGAATTTCAAGCATATTTCACGATGTTAACAATATGATAAAAATTCAAGCACATTTCCCAATTATCAATGCTGCTGGACACCCTGCGTACATATACAATTGAAATATTGCTTATATTCAGATATTATTTACTTAACAATATTTATTATGGTTCTGTAATGATAACAATAATTTGTTAAATAATTATTGTTTAATTATTACATATTAATGTTTATTTAAATGAATAAATTAAAGGAGATTCTAAATTTTTCTGATTTTAGCCAATTTTCAAATTATTAAAAGTTGGCTAAAATCAGCTGACAAAATATCTTCTCTTACAAACTTTTAAGAAGGTAAAACAAAGAGAGATCAAGATTGGAAGATCTGATATTAATGTTTATTTAAATAATGGATTAAATGAGATTCTATATTTTGCCAATTTTAGCCTTATTTTCAGAATTTGGCTTAAATCAGCTGACAAAATATCTTCTTTTAAGTGTAAAACAAAGAGAGATCAAGATTGGGAGATCGATATTAATGCTTATTTAACTAAACGGATTAAATGAGATTTTAGAACTTCTGATTGGCTAAAATCAGCTGGAAAGATTTCATTTCTTACAAGCTTTCAAGAAAGGTAAAACAAAGTGAGATGAAGATTGTTGAAAAAACACTAACCCAATTCTGCAAAAACAATGACCCTGCTAAATTTGCGTAAAGGTTGAACCAAGGGTGCATTCGCATCTATGGCCAAATCTTTCATGTGCAAATAATTGGGCAAAGGCAGGCTCCGGCTGTCCCCCATCAACATGACAGCTGTATCTCTGTGGATTTCTGGCGGTTTGGACATCCCCAAACCCCTCAGCAGCCTACTTTTGATAATGTCCAGTCGTATCCTGTGATACATGCGTTCTTCAGCTTCTGTAGGTCTTCTGGTGGTGGTGATTACTTCGTCCTGCAGGTAAGGATCATCGTCCATGGTGCAACCGGTCACTCCGACGACCAGAAGCAGGGACATCAGCAAAACTTTGGCTAACAGGGTCTTCCTTGACGATTCCATCGTGAACGAAATTTCACTTTGCTAACTACGATTTGAAATGGTGTTAATAAATGCTCAGGTTGTTTATAAATTGATCGAAACCTCTGATCTCTCAGAATTTGGTTGTCAACAATATCTACGACACGTGGAGGAACAACGTCCAATGAAGATTGGACCGAGGAAATAAAACAATAGATCCTATTGGTAGATGCTGAAAAACTAAACTAAGAGATTGATGACTGAAGACAGGTTCAGGCAAGCCAGGGTTCAAAGGTCAATAGGATGAGAAACATCAGATCAGGGAATACAGGGTAGGGAATTTAGAGGAATTGCTACTTGTCACTGTGATATAATATGCGAATTAAAAACAATGTCAGTGTCACGTGTCAAGTTTAATTGACTAACTACCAAATTATAATACTGTACATGTTCCTACAATGTTAAAATCTTCAGACTGTTTCAAATACTAATTAAATATGTTGAATAAATTGAATTTATATGGATTAATTCTAATATAGTATAAGATTTTTTTTCTTGTCTTTTTGTTTATAAATTATTTCAAAAATTATTAATGCTAAAGTTTGCAAGGTTTATCAATATTATTAAATACAAATTATGTGTCCTTCAACGGATTTCATCAATATGATAACATATTATGTGTTTATAATTAATGTTTAACAAATCCACTGAAACAACAATCAAATATGTTTTCTGGATTGTAAGTTCTAACGAATTTGTTGGGATGAAATTTCGTTACCACGAAGTTGCATGCGTTCATCTTCTCACAAAATGCAATCTGACACCAGATTTAAATAGTGAAAAAATGACCAATGACCTAGAACTGCACTACAGCTAGGTCATCGCGTAGGTTTGTGTACTGTAAGTCAAGGACTTGGCAACACGGAAATGCAACAACATCGTTCATAAGTTCAATTATTTGGTGATGTGTTTACAATCACATTTTATTCATCGCTAAGAAAATTTGTAAACTAAGTAGGCTTTTACGAGCTAAGCGTTTTTGAAATGCTATCGGTTTATTTTTTAAATGAACAACGAAGAAAACTGATACTTGGAAAGTTGTATCATCTATGAATGGAAGGATGATATGAATTCATTTCAATATATTCCAAAGATTATTCATCCATATCCACGAGAAACTGTACAGCCAAAATGCAAATAAATAAATAAACCAGCGTAAAACATATAACAAAAAATAGTTTAACCCCTTCTTATCAAACCGTAAATTTTAATTAGAATTAACTAAACTAGTTTCGGTCAATTTTCATAATTCCTTTACAGGCTGTGTATTTTCAATGTCATAGTTGAATAAAAACTGTTACGATGGGATTCCTGAAAATTAACTGTTAAATATATTAGAATGTTGTTGAGTTAATTACTGTTAAGGACCTCTCTCATGACAAATTACCACAATATTTCTTAAAAGATTCTGATGAATTGTCTCGAGAACGTAAAATTTACCGATGCGGGCAAGAAATTCAAACATGAACTGGTGTTTAACACAAATTTCAAGCATAATTCCCGACTTTTTCGAGGTGATAAACATTTAAGCACATTTTCCGACTTTCCCGATTTTCAAGGCTGCTGGACACCCTGGTAAGTGAAAATTGCTTTGAAAAAGTGCTAGAAATATACGAATTTCATAATATGCCCAAGAAATAAGGACCCTGATAAAAATGTATACCTAATGACTAGAGTGTAGGGCTCAGTTTTATTAGCATTTTATAGTTTGTTAGGCAGGATAATATAAGGAGTACTTTGGCAGAATAATGCAAATTTCAAATCTAATCCAACAAGTGTCTGTTTGTTGGTAGTTTATAATAGTTGTGAAAATGGAATTTTTCATTTCTTACCTATCACCGACGGACAGTGATGGTAGTGTGTAATTAGAAACTGTCTTAAGAACATAAAAGTCGCATATTGCTCCCTGATTTGTCCCATGCTCGAATACCGCTGCCCAAATTGGAATTCCGACCAGTGGCGGTTCGCGTATAGGCACTGTGGAACTGCAGCACCCCCTATTTCCACTTCATATTACCGATAAAATTTAATATGATGAGTTCTTTTTACTTTAATTATTTCTTTAGACTTGTAGTCTATATATAAAGAAGTCATCCCCCAGTTTATACAAAAATTTTGTATGGAACTGTGCGCTTTACAGTTCCAGCGGCGTGGAGTTTGACTGTTGTGCACATTTGCACATATGAATCTGCACGCGAGGCTGCGAGAGCACTGTCGCTCCCGCAGCACCCCCACTAATTTTATATATGAGTCGCCACTGATCCCTACAGAGCTGTTCAAATTCGAGATGGAAATGCCACCAGATTTGTAACAAGTCATTATGATGCCCCATTCTCTTGAAATGGGACATGCTGAGAGCGAGGCGAGAGTCTGAGAGTTGGACTATTCAACAGGTTTAACTTACCTTGAAATTCAAAGTTAAATTGAACTTGGAGCTAGATCCGATCCGTATTACTGGTCTTTTTTTTCTTCCTAAAAGCAATTCGCCGATGGAACTCCAACAAAAACAAAAATACAAAAATTTCCGTTAGTCAACGACTTAGCAATTCAAGATTAACCAACTAACCTACCGTTGTAATCTGTGTGCCCTCCTGTCACATGGCACTTATGTACTGATTGTAGATAATTGAATTGAAGAGATTATAGATAGGATGGAGCACGGTCACAGCTGATTTTAGAGGAACCATACCGGCATTTTCCTGGAAACAACCTTAATCAGTCAAGACAGTCGAACCTGGGTGAATAGCGTAACCACTTCCTCACCTAGCAAAGTACTAACCGTAGATTACCTGAACGATGTTAAAATCACAATGCTAACCCATTAAATTGAGTTTTTAGAAATAAATTAGCACAACATAGCAAAGACATTTAAGTATCTCATGTTAACGTTTTCTTCTCATCATTCCGATACGCAGTTTTCCTTCCGCAGTTTAGATTACGCTAACAAATATGAATTTTTCAATTATCGGTAAATGGAATTTGAAGAATCGAGGAAAGTGAATTTGCAACATGGTTTTGAAATATATCTTTATTGCTTCTTACTTATAATACACTGAACATTAATAACGATTTTAGACATACATTCACCGCATTTAGAAGGAAACCCGGCGGTTGGCGGGATACTTAATATACATCCAAATTAAAATTGAGAGTCTTTTGAATAGAGTTAGTTTACCCTTGCGCAGCTTGCGAAGGAAAGCAGCTTCCATTTAGGCAAAGCCGATGCAAGCGCATTCATCGACTATGAAATTTGGAATGAGTGTTCTGTTAACGGAGTTCCTGTCCGTGACCATCACGACGCTCAAAGGAGACGTTCTTCTGGCAGTGCAACACGGCCGAATGCTCGCAATCTTGTGCTTTACGATCATGGCGTTCAATACTTTGGAGTAATCTAAACCAGCCCCCTTCGAGATGCTATCAAATCCGTTTCTGCACTCACCAGCGCAGAAGTAATAGTAGAAGCCAGGTGGGCTGAGGATCCAGTCGCTCCAACCCAGCTGCTCGATGTCCACCCAGAATTTGGAGCGACAACATGGCGACGAACTTCCCGTGTCTCCATCAATTTCATCTACGGCTTTCACCACGGATCTGCAATCATCTACCTCCAACTCTTGTTCGGTACTCTTCTCCATCAATGGGTTTCCTGAAATGAAACAGGAAAATGCTCATTATAGACAAAATTACAGGACAACTGACCACACCAACTGAACCCATCAGATAATCACCAACAAAATAACGTCATACTAAAATTAATAACATTTAGGAATACCAGTCCTTAAAACTTATAAGAATCTCAAACCGGATCAAGCAACAGAAAGTTGACCAGCAAGAGCAATCAAGCATACAATTCGAAATAGGGATAATGGCGTCTTATCGGTATGTGCTCTGTTGCTAAAAATTGAAGAACACTGCAAAACAATAATATTAATCAAGGGCCTTACTCTTTGCTCGATTCATTTCCTTTTCAACTTCCAAAACCAATGAAAGTCTGGTACGTTCCAGGATGTTGGACTTGCCATCAAAAAGAAAGAACAGGCGCCTGTCCATTCCAGATTGACCAGAAACGAAGGAATTCCAATGGTCCTCCAGATGGACGTAGCTCCATCCCTGCCTGGTTGATTTGATAGGGCCTTTCAGGTTACTAGTGTTTCTGTCGGCGTGGGACGTTACCACCAACTGCTGGCAATCGGCTGTCTGCAATCTGAAGTCTGTCGCCGTCTCTGTTGTGCCTCTGATGCGAGTTTCGGTGTGATTGGCCGGACCCTTGCAAGAGCAAATCCAAACTTTCCTCTTGGCTTTCGAACTTCTTTTCTCCGTCCCGGTTTTGAACTGCAGGATGGCACGCCGGATCATTGATGGATCACTCGGCAATTTAAAGGTAGCTGGAATGTACGTCTTCAATATCCTTTTTGATACCCGACAGGAGCCATCGGAACCTATCAGAACAAGAGAAAAAAAATATATTGTTCATATTCACAACAGAAAATTATTCAGGCAAAATGGAAGATGGCTGCGTTCCAGGATGTTGGACTTGCCATCAAGAAGAAAGAACATGTATATTCACAACAGAAAATCATTCAAACAAAATGGCTGCGTTCCAGGATGTTGGACTTGCCATCAAGAAGAAAGAAAATGTATATTCACAACAGAAAATTATTCAGACAAAATGGCTGCGTTCCAGGATGTTGGACTTGCCATCAAGAAAAAAAGAACATGTTTATTAACAACAGAAAATTATTCAGGCAAAATGGCGGCGATCCAGGATATTGGAATTGCCATCAAGAATAAAGAACATACGCCTGTCCATTCACAACAGAAACTTATTCAGACAAAATGGCTGCGTTCCAAGATGTTGGACTAACCATCAAGAAGAAAGAACGTGTATATATTAACAACAGAAAATTATTCAGACGAAATACAAAATGGCGAAATGGGAAATTTCGAATTTCCCGCCTTCTACTTTTGTTGATAAACAGAGGCCAGCACGTGACAGATTGGCAGAAACAGTAATTTGACGCCCTAAAAGATCTGGTCCTTACATCGAGTCACTACTGTATTACAACTTAAGAGCAACTGCATTATAACTAATTTCAAGTTGTTTGTTACAATTACTGCAATGCTGTCATGTTTCTACAAGTTTTCAAGTTTTACGTTTACAGGTTTAGTTTTACAGTAACCATGACATATTTTTCTGCTGCATACATAATTGAAATTGAATAAATAATATAACACTCACCTAATTCAGGAAAGACGATAACCCTACTAAATTTGCGTGTCCCTCCTTGAGTGTCCAGGTTTCTTGGGTGACGATAACTGGACAAAGGCAGACTCCGGACATCATCCTTCAAAATAGCCGTTGGTTCAGGTGGAATTACGGGAGGTTTCTGGATTCCCAATCCCTCCAGAATTTTCATTTTGACAAAATCTCGAATTACATCCTGATCAGAACGGTTTTCCGTATCAAACGGTCCATAAGTAGTCGTCGAAACTGCGTCTTGCAGGTGGTATGCGTTACAGAAAACTCTGACAGCCATCAGCAGTAGTAACATCAACACGTTGTTGCCCATCGTGAATAAAAATCGAATATCCAAAAATTCTTCCTGAAAATGTTCGTCGTACTGTCCGAGATAACTAGTCGTTGTAAAAGAAACTCTGCAGTTGTTTTAAGATACAGCTTCCAACTAGTGACCTTTGAGACACTGTACACTCATAAATCACCTTCTGATGAATAAACACACGTGGGAATCGTTTGGAGGGGCAAAGTCCAATGACGAGAGGACAGAGGAAATATAACAATGGGTCCAATTGGTGGCTAATTCTGGAAAACTGAGCAATGACATCCTGTTGCCACCCGTTAAAGGCAGGGCCAAAGGTCCAGAAGAGGCCAAACGCCAGGATTGCCGGGAGATAGGAATTAGGAAGTACTTGGCCACTGAAATCAAACACGTCACATGAGGGTCAAATAGTCAAAGACTTTTGATAGATGGATAGAAGGGTTAAGAACTTAAGATTCAATTTCATTCATAACGATTGTATTATCGTCAGGTTTGTATACAATATCCATCAACGTTTGATAAAGCACTTGAGGATAAAGACATACCCCCAAAACACACTACTAATAATTCATTAAAGATAATGCAGATTGTTCGATAAACACTTTTGGTCGGTCCCAAACAACCCCAATAGAAATAAAAGGAGTGCAAACCTTGAACACGTTTTTGGTCCCAGACAAACACGTGCACTGGAAGCAGGAAATTATTTATTTTTATTTGTGAGTAGCTGGACAAGGTAATTGAACATATTCTGTGGTCAGTGTTAAAACACATTTTTAACTTGATTAATGCAGGTGAGTTGATTTTTTTGCAGTTTAGTGTATCGTTACTGGTAGACTGGTAGACCTGGTAGACTAAGTTCAACAACAGCGAAAAACTTCAGATTTGCAGTTTCCAAGCCTCCATTTTACGAATAATGTATGGAAAGTTTTGAAGAAAAATCATATTTCGTTTGCCTAATTTTTGATACAGTCATAGTGATTAAATTTCAAGGTTTGGATCTTTGGAGTTTGTTTTTACACATGCAGTGATTTCAGTATATACAATGAACACTTTTCCCTGGTCCTACACGTGTTCGATGTAGACAGGTCTATACCATGCCTTTGACTTGTTTTCTTTCCAGCATGGTGTTGCAACGCTATGGATTAAAGTAATTAGGGCGCAGTCATGTTTTAATACAAAGCCATCAAGGGGAGGTGACCGTGAATCAACCGGATGTAAGGTTTATACATAGATTGATGTCGAAAGAGGATTATAATAGATAAAAGAGTTGCCCGATGACGAAGATTTGACCATAGGGTCCAATTGACCTCAAAGTACGTGTACTCTTTGAGAATATTAAAAATGAAAGCTAATTGTACTGAATGGCACATTTATTAATAACAAACATTGACTGATGACCTGGTAGTTCAGACACAGAGAAATTTGCTGTGCACAATTACATAAAATGTAATTTCAAAGCATCTCACATTTCAATAGAAAGTCCTTTACAAAAAAAACCCAAGTGATTTATAATTTAGACGGTGGGGATGGTCACGCAAATAATTTATCCTCGCAGAAAAATTAATCAAGTAACATATTTGAAGGAAGTTTCATTTGCACATAAGAAATTTACGACCTTGCAGCCATTATTAATTTAGCGAAATTTAGTTGCGTGACCATCCCTATTCGAAAATATAACAAGTGAAAACTAACTTTAGGTGATTATATTTTAATTAACCTGATGTTAAACTAAAATCATGCCACTGTAAATGATTAAGTGCATTGATACAGTAGCATGGGCTATCCATAAACGCCTGGACGCTGTCCAATCATCAACAGGGTTAGGGTGTGGCTTCTGGACATACCACTGCACTTTTCCAGGACTTTATTTTTGGAGTTATAAAAATGTGTTCCAGATTGATATAAGACATTCCGGACTATCGAGCTAGTGTTTAACACTGGTTGGTGCAGTGTCTTAATCGCATATAAGTCTTCCATTTCCGTTCCATCTTTGGCATACCTCCAAAACATAAAACTGGATGCAAAAGAGTTCCACCTGGTTTCCTATCTAGGCCTAATTGTTCGAATGCCAAGCATATCTTCCATGGCAAAAAAAACATATATAAAATAAATAAAACCAGGAGCCAACTTGGAGAAAATATGAGATAACGACTGCGAAAGTGCATTTCTGTGCCAGAAAACACCTCATCAATATCGCATAAATCTTAAAGTTGCAACACAACTAACTTAACTCCACGTTGGGGCTAACCATAAATGATGTTACGAAACTTGGGCCCACGTCACGGTTTGTCACATGTCGCCACTGAATCGTATTCCACATACTACTCGTACAAGATCCCGTTTGCTAAATATAAATTTTTAAAAAATCCGATGTTATTCCAGCCTCCTAAGGCTAATCTGTCACGTGAATGTATGGACAGTATAATGTGTATCTGACGACTGCATGGGAATACATAAAACTTATTCTGAAAATAAATAAGAGTTACATGTTACATTTATCTCGTGACTTATGCGAATACGTTCCGTAATGTTGTTTTGACGTGTCAATGTGAAAAGATCTAAGAAACATGGATATTAAATAACAAAAGTAGAACACGACAGTAACACGTGGCATATATTATTTGAAAGTGAATAATAGTTACATGCACGTAAATGGCATGTATTTATGAAATATAAATGGGTCAATAGACAGTTTTAGCATGCCAACGTCTTTATACTCACCTTAACTTTAATGGCGGGAAGGGAAGAACCACGCGTGTGCACCCATTACGTTCAGTTAGTTCAATCCGTGGCCCCTCCCTTCCAGCCATTAAAGTTAAGGTAAGCATAAAGACGTTAGCATGCTAAAACTGTCAATTTTCATATTGGAAAAGGACAATCAGGCATTTTTAACAAGTTTTAGTTTTATAGAGGAAAACAAATTTACTGGAAATACATGTATACTACATCACAATTTGATGTAAAAACATGTTCGAATAGAACATAGATCTCAATTCCACATAAACACGTAAAAATCAAACAAATTCCACATCCACAAAGTATACAACAAAAGTTATATTGTCAATTGGTTGACAGATACATCATGTACGTACATCAATCTGCTAAACGCCCTTCGCACTTTTTTTACACCCTAGAAAGCATTTGACTTGTTTTGCATTTTTTTTGTGTGTATTTGTGTGTTTTACAACTTATTTTATTTAAAGATAGCAGTGGCGGCTCGTATCTAAAATTAGTGGAGGTGCTGCTGGAGCGACAGTGCTCTCCCACGCAACCTGGCGTGCAGTTTTCTGTGTGCACATGCTCACAACAGTCAAACTCCACGTCGCTAGAACTGTGAAGCGCACAGTTCCATACAAAGATTTTTGTATAAACTGGGGGTCCCCCAGTGGGGAATGGCTACTAGTTATATACAGAATAATTTAAAGAAAACACCTCATTATATTAAATTTTATCGGTAATATGAAGTGGAAATAGGGGGTGCTGCAGTTCCACAGTGCCTATACGCGAGCCGCCACTGAAAGACAGCTAATGTCTCAAAGATGCTGACATTCTGCCAACATACATTCCTTCAGCTGACGTCGTTTATGAGCAACCCCGTCCATTTAATTGTTTGGAATTAGTTTAAAATTCGGTTGATTTCCGATTGCGGAAACAGATGTCGGGATATGGCATTTTTCTCCGTTTCTCGTCCCAAACGTCTGCTCGGATGCTTCTATTTTCGACAATAATAAAGTTTCGATTGAATGATGGCAGAGTGCACATTTTGGCAACGGGGGTCTCCCACTAATTCACACTGCGCTGCACTTCGCCTGTCATCGCCTCTCGCAATAATTGCATTTTGCGAATCTGCCAACGGGTTCAACGGAGGTGAAGCTCCCAAATAAGTCCGTTATTGCCCAATTTTTTTTTTGTAAGGGTTCACCTACGCCCCCCCTCCTCGCTCCACTATTTACGCATTCCTTTGGTTTTTTTAAATTGCTGGCTCGACGAATACATGTTGTATACACAGATCTCAGTTTGCTCCATATATGGGGCGAGTGGCAATTCGCACGGATTGCATTTGTATCGAAACATCTCCTCATCGCGGCCAAGGTCCCCCTCTGTAATTGTTATTAAACGCACTTGCAAAATACTTGTTCAATTGTGTTGCGAGAGCTGAAGCCGGCTACCGACCTTTGACAAAACTCTCGAAGAGGGAGATTCCCATCTCTGTCTTGACAGAAAACACGCCGGTTTCGGCTTTGTATTTTCGTAACAGAAACTTGAGTCGGTTTAGGATGGTCGTGGAATTCATAAGGAAATGTTTGGAAGTGGTAATGTGAAGATTGTGTTGTCAGTATCAAATAAATCACATCTGGAGACTCGAGTGTCATATTCGTAAAGTAACTGTTAGGAGAGTAAATGAAGATTCCAAAGAACCAATTGCAGTTTTAGACCAAAAAAAAATCATAGATTCGAAGGCTGGTTTGGGATTTCATTTATCCAGGTTTTAAAACAAATTTCACTGACCACCCTGAGACCATTGAAAGAAGCATAAGAATATACCCTACACCATGCCAATGCAAGGAATGATATATTTATTGGTTATTACAGCACTTTTTTTTAGAGATGATTATTTTAGAGACCCTTATTTTTGTTTCATTGCATTGAAAATATTAAAAAAGCTAATAATAAAACACGTTTGGTGTGCCGTGACAATTATAGGCTCTTATTATCTGTGCCACGAAATTACTAACGCCATTTGAGTGCAATATTGAAATAAACTGGCTTGTTAGATGTAAACAGAAATTTAAGTTAAATTAGAACAGTAGTTTCATAAGGAAATAGAAAATTTAGCCCTCGTTTTTTGGAAAATTTAGGTTAGTTTTTTGAAGATTTAGATTAGATTTTTTTGTGAAAATTTAGATCAGTTTTTTGCAGTGGCGGCTCGCGTATAGCCACTGTGGAACTGCAGCACCCCCCATTTCCAATAAAATTTAATATAATGAGTTCTTTTTCTTTAATTATTTCTTTAAACTTGCACTTGTATATAACTAATTGCCATCCCCCACTGGGTGATCCCCAGTTTATACAAAAATCTTTGTATGGAACTGTGCGCTTCACAGTTCCAGCGGCGTGGAGTTTGACTGTTGTGCACATGCGCACATAGGAAGCTGCACGCGAGGCTGCGAGGGAGAGCACTGTCGCTCCCGCAGTGCCGACCGTTTGACTGTTGTGTGCATAGCAGCACCCCCCCTAATTTTAGTTACGAGCCGCCATTGTTTTTTAAAAAATTTAGATTAGTTTTTTTGGAAAATTTAGTTTTAAAACTGACTCAAACTGAAGATTCACATCAAGTCACTAGTCCAATATAGACAGAAGGGAAATTCCCCATGTCACTCGTGCGTTAACCAAATAACTAACTAGTTATGGGAAATCAAATGTAATATTTGCATGTTAATTCGTCATGACTTTTTCAAAATAAATCACTTTTCCCTGTGGTCACGGAATGGATTTCACCATACAGATTTAGATGAAATTTGCACAACGAGCATTCTTACATAACATCCCATCTAGGATGAATCGAGGCAGTGGAACCTCGCTTAACGAGCACCTCGCATAACGAGCAATATAAATTTTTTAAAAATGACTCGCTTAACGAGCGT
>JAUJYV010000983.1:0-23696 GCA_033995625.1 Ophyiulus pilosus
TTCAATTTTTGAGTATTTTTTTCGGCATGGAACGCATTATCGTATTTTACATCAATTTCTATGGTAAAAATTGTTTCCTCCTGTGAACGAGGTGTAAATATCACACGTCGTGACAGTCATCTTAAAGCCGGCTCTCCACCAAATGAGTCGTGATGTTTCTACGCAAATGTTGCAGAAAAAAAAAATTCAACTTGCCACACTTCTTTTGGCGTCTCTACGTAATTTAAATTTATACAAATTTAACGGTTGGTTAAGTATTTTATTTGGACATGGTTGGCTTAAACCAGAATTAAGATCCTCTTGATAGTAATTTTAAGGAAATGGAACGGTGGAGTACGTAATCTCAGTACTCTACAGTCAGCAAATAAATGCCATGTGGTAGGGGGGTTCATACCCAATTTCAGGAGAATACTCCTACGTCAGTAGCGACTAAGGCCCGGTTGCACCAACCAAGGTTAAGCTAAACCTAAGGTTAACCTAAGGTTTAGCTTAACCTTTGTTGGTGCAACCGGGCCTTAGACATCATTGTTAGATTGAATTTTTACCAAATCAGGAGAATCGCCGGGTAGGCTATTCCATCGTCTAATCGCACGCAAAAAGAAGGACCAATAGTAAGCATCTGTCTTGGCACGAAGCTCGGTCAAAGGCCCTTTGAGTGCTTATGTCTACTCCTAGAGTGCTCGTTAGGCGTTAATATACGGGAAACAAGATGTGAATTAGGAGAAAGATTAAAACGTTTGAATTCCAACATAGGGCGAACCAGAGTTGCGTAGCCAGTTTCCGCTACATTTCCCGCACATTCTCGAAATACGCATTGAATGAATCTAAGGCGTTGGTTCACCGCACCAACAATTTCACAAATTCACTCGATATGACAACCCTCATCTCGAAAAACATTTTCGATCGTGACGTATAGATTTTAGTTTGTCGTTAATGTTTTTGTGTTGTTTCATCATTTTTAATCGATGCAATGAAAACACGCGTAAAACACGCCACACGCTTTGTCGTTATGTTAAAGAAATACTTTTTATTAGATTTTGTTAATTAAGGCTTGAGTAGAGCAGTTCATTTGCATATTTCCCATTTAGCCAATGATATCCCAGATACGCTGCCAAATTAAAAGCGTGGAATGCGAGAGTAATCCCCACATCTGATTCGTGTAAGATCCTACTGCGGCGAGGACGTTCGGCAGCCATCCATCCACCTACAAAAAATAATGCCCATTGATTAAAAACTGTTCTGGGGGTTGTCCGTTGAAGTTTACGGGTACTAATCTACTTTATAACGAATTTGAACACGATTAGATCCTTAACATCGTAAAAGGTAGCGTCGGATTAGTGAATGAAACACGTACCCAATGAAGTAGAGAAGGTATGTTGTCCTTGAGGTACACGTTTAGTCGACCTGTACCTTCCAAGAGCTGTTTGCCGAAAGATCCCATCCACTGTTCGAAAATATGAAAATACGGCTGACAAACTTTGCGGACGAACGTGTAGCTTTGAGATCCGGTCGCTACAGCCCATCTAAACGAACGAAAACGCTCGGTCAGAAACATTAAACCACGGAAACACGGGTCCAACAAAAACAAAATTCGGCTTACTGTAAATACAACTGGAAATCGAATTTCTGGAACAGCTGGCCCATCCGTGAACCTTTAAATAGAGAATTAGCGGATCACAAATTGCGATAAATACAGCACAAGCGAACTCGCGTACTCTGGTGAAGTTACTTTGAAAGCTTCCGTGGCTTTGCCAGTCGTACGCTCCAACTCCGAGGGCGATTGTGATCAATACGAGCATCATGTTAGCGCGCGTAAAACTTGATTGGGAACCGATTTTGAGCAACAGCACCTGAAGAGAAATTATAAGATTGTAAAATGTTAGAAAACTAGAACTAATATTGATAATTGTTTAAAGTTTTGTAGAGTTTAAGACGTGGGTGTGTGTGATAAGGCTCACGACCAGGTTGATAAGACCAGTGACCTTTACACCAGTGCAGCCTTTATTAACGAGTTTCGTAACCTGTTTGTCCAGGATTTAATTATGCGGTAATTAGTTTGGACTGTGACCAAACATGGTTGAGATATGCAGATGTCACCTCAAGGTCATAAGAAATTACATTTTAAAGTGTCAACCTGTAATTAAGATTGATATCTGCCTTTATTTTTCCAAATATGCCGAAATAATTTGAATATTAGGCAATGTCTTTTATCCATAGGAAAAAAAAGGGTTTTTGGGATGTGCTAACTGACCCCGGTCAGCTAGCATGGCCATGGAGTCGCCCTATCGGGGGTACGACGCACGGATGGGGCCCTGCTCACAAGCGGTATAAAATTTAGCCCCTGGCCCCCAGAAATTGTAACATTCTCACATCTACTTCTGTTGTACCGAGCTAGGTGGTTTAGTGGTCCTATCCCGTCTGGTAATCGGGAGACCCAGGTTCGAATCCCGACCGGGTCGGCTACTCTGACTGTGGTTTTCGCGGTTTTCCACAGTTGTTTCCAGGCAAATGCCGGGGTAGTTCCTCTAAAAATCGGCCGCGACCGTGCTCCTTCCTCTACTTGTTCTTCTACCCTCTCTTTCTCTTAGACTTGTGCATATGCTAAGTAATGGGGATATATCCCCGATATTGTTTAGGCCCTCTATGACCTTAGTTGTCTTTGGGCCTCTAAACCTCAACCAACCAACTGAGCTAGGTGGTTTAGTGGTAACGCTATCCGCCTGGTAATCGGGAGCCCCAGGTTCGAATCCCGATCGGGTCGGCTACTCTGACTGCGGTCTTCGCGGTTTTCCACAGTTGTTTCCAGGCAAATGCCGGGGTGGTTCCTCTAAAAATCGGCCGCGACCGTGCTCCTTCCTCTCCTTCTACTTTCTCTTTCTTTGGACTTGCGTGTATGCTAAGAATCTAGGACCTCTATAACCTTAGTTGTCTTTGGCCCTCTAAGCCTCAACCAACCAACCAAATACTCGTACTGTCTAAATTACCTCACTTAAGTTTTGACCTTCGGTCAGCCCCGCCACTTGATTGTTTTTGGATTTTTTATTGGAATGATCCTTGCTGGCGGCGATGAACGCAGTTAAAGTTTCTTTTAAATATTTCTTGGAAATATCCGGAATTATTTTCTCGTAGTTCTTCGAGATGTGATCCAGCAAGACGCTGCAACGAAACGATTTAAGTTAACGGAGTCGCGCTTTAACGTAGTTTACTCGAAGGAAAACATCGCGCGCTTTTACCCGGACTGAGCGAGGTGCGTTGTAAAAATCTGTCGCCAAACTGCATAACACTGGTCATCCATTTTCAGACAGGTGATTAAGGATAGCAGCAACTTGAGTAAGAATCAGTAACGATTAGAAATACGACAGCGATTGGATCCCGATTGCGGTTTCGTCACAAAATATATCGTGCTTACTTCTGATTTCAACTGTCGTGAACAAGACGCTTTCAGTCTGTTGAGGAACGAGGGGAAAAATTTGTGGAGTTTTTCATGCGGATCTGTCCCGAACGATAACACCTGCCAAAAATATAATTAATAAAAATTAAGCATCGGGTGCGAGGGGTTTAAAAAGTTCACATAAACTATTGCGTACCTTCAGTTTTGGATAAATGGACAAAAGTTCGTTGTAAAGGTGAACGTCGAGGTTAGCGCTGTTACTGTATAAAGTGTCCAGAAACAGAAAAAAATCCGACACCTCTATCGCGTTTTCCTTGGGAATGCCCTCGAAGTGCCAGCTGTTTAAAATTGTTTGGAAGATGTTACGTAAAAAACTCGTAAGTAGGCTTATACGGTATAAACAAAATACCTTAACAAAGCTTGAATGTAGTCCACGACGTGTCTGGAATATGCTCGGACTCCGAGTAGAGGGAAAAAAAGGTCCACCCAAACTAAAAATTTGAACGAATGACAAAGTTGAATAATGACATTGTTGGTTTTTGTTTAGGTGCGTACGCTCGAATGCAAACCTTTAAAGCCGGTTTCAAAATCGTTGATTCCAAACTGACCGATCGCCCAGAAAATGGACAGACACACGGGAGTGCGGGCTTGGTACGTCTTGCACAGTTCGACACACTACGGGTAAGTGAAAATAAAATTTGACTCGTTATTAAAAACACGCCAGCGGGTTAAAGGCGCGTAAACGCTTTGAATGTCCGAGTACCTTTTTTAAAATGCTGCCGCACATGTCTGGCTTTCTCTGAATGATCGCCTGAAGGATTATCCGGTATCCGTGAATTTTCATGCCTAGCGAAACGTTAAAGTATTAGTTTTAGTTGGAAATGCCACAGTTGGACGAGCATTGACCGGCTTGGTTAAAATCCGCACGCGTAAAATTCGAACCTTTAGTTATGTCGTCGGCCATTTGGGAAATCGCTTGTTCAACGGTCACCCGTAAAAGTTCGTCGTTGCAGCGTTTCAGCGTGTCCGTAATAATCGGTTGTAGATCTTCGGGAATTGCATACAAAGAATAGTCTGAAAGTGGTATAAAAACAGCGGAGTAAATTAATGGAGTGCGAATGCGCAATTTAAACATTGACCACGATTGACCTAAGCCCGTGTCTAACGACTGTAAATTCTCATGTGAAAACTCGGGAGGAAGTC
Organism: Ophyiulus pilosus; assembly: GCA_033995625.1. Lineage (NCBI taxonomy): Eukaryota > Metazoa > Arthropoda > Diplopoda > Julida > Julidae > Ophyiulus > Ophyiulus pilosus. The sequence goes on from JAUJYV010000983.1 coordinate 4,595, forward strand.
CGCAGCGATTCTGACGGGCAAATCGATCGTCGGACCTGGGTATAGCGGCGACCGACTAACTGAACCATCTAGTAGCTGGTTCCCTCCGAAGTTTTCCTCGGGATAGCTGTCCACTCAATTCAATTCAACTCGGTACCCTACGGTCAGCAAATAAATGCGGTATGGTAGGGGGGACATACCCAATTTCAGGAGAATGCTCCGACTTAGACATCATTGATAGATTGAATTTTTACCAAATCAAGAGATGGGCCAGGTAGGCTATTCCATCGTCTAATCGCGTGCAAACAGAAGGACCGATAGTAAGCATCCGTCTTGGCACGAAGCTCGGTCAAAGGCCCTTTGAGTGATTATGTCCACTCCTAGAGTGCTCGTTAGGCGTTAATATTTGGGAAACAAGATGCGAATTTGGAGAAAGATTAAAACGTTTGAATAATCCCATAGATAACTTTTCGCGTCTGAACCTCAACGTGTCCCAATTTAGAGAGTGGAGCTTTCTGTCAGCAGAATGTTGATAACTGCCCTTAACAAATCTGGCTGCCCTACGCTGGACCATCTCTATATCCTGAATATGAACCATCCTGCGAGGGTTCCAAACAGGCGCACAATATTCCAACATAGGACGAACCAGAGTTGCATAGCCAGTTTCCGCTACATTTTCCACACATTCTCGAAATACGCGCTCTTTAGCAGTCTCATCTGGTAAAGCGAATGATTAGAGGCCTTGGGGTCGAAACGACCTCAACCTATTCTCGAACTTTCAATGGGTGAGAAGCTCGGTTTGCTTCAAAACTAAAATCCGGCCCGCCCGAGAATGCGAGCGACCAGTGGGCCACTTTTGGCAAGCGGAAGTGGCGCTGTGGAAGGAACCAACGCTCTCTCGTATAAAATACCACCGCGGATGATCGCTCTAACGTACCTTTCTGTTTAAGCGAAAGTTCTTGAGTATCAAAATTGAGCTTCATATTGAGATATGATATGAGGTCCTTTAGCCAAATGTTGGGCGAATCGGGAAATCTCATTTGAACCATTGTCATGAGAGTTTGCAACTCCGTCATGTTAAGCTGCAATAATAACAAGTTTTATTTCATCGTTAAACCAATTCTGCATAACAATAATAATAGTAATACGTGAGCGGCTTACATTTTGTATAGATTCTTCCAAAGTTTGCGGGACCTTTGGTTGCGGCTTTTTCTTCTTCTGTTTGTTTCCTTCTTTGTTGGCGTCGCCGTTTTTGGATGCCTTCGTCGCCGTCTGTTGCTTGGTCGGCTGTTTCTTTTCGATAGGTTGAGACTTTTCGCGAAAAGCATCGAACATCGTCTTGGATTCTTTCAAGGGAACTGAAATATATTTTAGAAATGCATCGAGTTGAGAATTGAATTTTTGCATCGTTATTTGAGATGCGTACGTTACAACCAAAATGCTCTACGGTTGCGAATATATATCGTATAATCAAACATAATTTCAGTTATCCTGCTAACAAAACGCTGTTTTGTTCACGTATATAACATGTTACGTATTTTTTGCAAAATTTTATCACATTTTTATCAATAATTTCAATTTTTTGTCAAGTAAACCCAATGTCGAGACAACAAACAATAATTTTGTTAATAAGAACCTCTTATCGGTCATTAATTAAAATTCAAGGAAATTTCTAAGACAATTTCTGAAGGGGCGTAGTCCATAAGACACTTTCGGGTTATAAGACCTTTTTGTAGTCCATGATGGTCATCCAAGATGGTCCGTAAGACCCTTTCGGGTTATAAGACCTTTTCGGGTTATAAGACCGTAAATTTCGTAGTCCATGATGGTCATCCAAGATGGTCTGTAAGACCTTTTCGGGTTATAAGACCTTTTCGGGTTATAAGACCTTTTCGGGTTACAAGACCTTTTCGGGTTATAAGAATTTTTCGGGTTATAACACCTTTTCGTAGTCCATGATGGTCCATAAGACCCTTTCAGGTTATAAAAAACGTTTTCGGGTTATAAGACCTTTTCGTAGTCCATGAAGGTCGTCCGGGATGGTCCATAAGACCCTTTCGGGTTATAAGAAGGGTCGAAATTAATAACAAATAGTTATATAATTATTATAATACGTCTTGGTTTTAGTAGTGTTATTTAAAAAAAATAATTTATTGATATATAAAAAATAATCAAAAAATGGTCTTGGGTCCTCGATAATTTGTGTATGAGAAAAGGTCCTAAGCAGGTTATCGTGGGTGTAAAAGGTTTCCTTGGGACCACAAAGTTAGATTGTTGGCCCTAAAACAATCTGAGGACCACAATATGTTATGAAATTCAAGATCAGGCAGCAATTTTAATAAATATTGTTATTTGTTATTTATTATTATTATTATTAAATACATTAATGCAAATATTGATTGATATAAAACAAATATAAGAAAATTGGGTGAAAATTGAACTGGTGGTGGGTCCTCAATAAAATTTGTACTGGGAAAAAGTCCTTTGGTCACTCACTGCATGGTGTAAATGGGCAGACAGGGTCCCAAGATCGAAATGCTGTTTTATAGTTTTATATCATATTTTATGGTCTAGCAAATTAAGGGAAATATATTTAATTAAATTCAACACGATATGTTAGCAGAGATGACACGTAGGCAGGAAACAAGTTTAGCAAACGACGTGATCTTCAAACATTACACGTTTTGAATTTGGACGGAACACCAAAGTGACCTTTGCTGCAAACTGGCCAGTCATCATATACAATATCCACGTGTACATGTATGTGTACACGTAGCTACCAAATGGTCGACTACCGGACCGGGGGTAAGGACACTTACCCATTTCTCCCAACTTGGGCATCTTGTCCAGATACTCCTTCACCTGGTTCTTGGTCAGTTTGTTGTTTGCCGAATTGTCTTTGGCCTTTTTCGGCTGTTTCCGAACAACTTCCCAACGGGCATTCGTCGTCGATGCCATTTTTTAAAAAACCCTGTCTGACGTTCGCACCAGTACACCCGAGTATTGACTGCCGAATGTGTACTCGTTGTATGGACCTAACTCCTCCTCCTCCTCCTCTTTCGACAAATGGGGGATGTGGAAGAGGCGAGCGAGGCTAGTTTTTCAGCGCGTGCACCGCGTGTCGGGTGGGTCGATGGACGGAGCCGCTAGCCTCGAAAAGGGTCGCCGTCTCGTTTCTGACGCTCTGACGCTCTGACGCCATGCCGATAAACGTCTTCTACTGTTTTGGGTGAAAGGGTTACGGGGTCGCGACATGGCTGCTTTTCAGCACGTCTGCTTTCGGATTTTTAACGGTGTGTTTCGTTTTAAAGAGCCGCGTTTTACCGGCTAATAAGCGGCTTCTGGTGTTGCCACATCTGCCCGATAGGTGGCGTGTTTTGGCCACTTGAAATTGGCAGGTCGTGACTGGAATAATATAACGTCGACTTCCGGGGGTGTCTGTCATATTGATTTTTGTGACATACCAAGTAGCGAAGTTTGGCGTTTAGACGTCGTTTTTGGTGGTCAGAATGACGTCATTTTCAACCCAAAAAATGACGTGAAAATGTCCGTCCCAAAGACGTTATGTTTTGGTCATTTAAAAAAAAAAAATGACGTCGTTTGGACCAAAAAATGACGTTTTTTGACCGAAAAATGACTGGGATTTTTACCGAAAAATGACGTCTTTTTTGACCGAAAAAGGACGGGTTTTTTTGACCGAGAAATGACTTTTTTTACCGAAAGAACACGTCGTTTTTTACCGAAAAATGACGTTTTTTTTATTACCGAAAGATGGCGTCTTTTTTTGACCGAGAAATGACTTTTTTTACCGAAAGAACACGTCGTTTTTTACCGAAAAATGACGTTTTTTTTATTACCGAAAGATGACGTGTTTTTTGACCGAATAATAACTGGGATTTTTACCAAAAAATGACTTCCTTTTTGACCGAAAAATGACGTCTTTTTTGACCGAAAAATGACGGGTTTTTTTTACCAAAAAATGACGTATTTTTTTACCGGAAAATGACGTCTTTTGTTTTGTTCCTAAAAATGACTTGTTTAGGATGAAAAATTACGAATTTTATGTTTTTAATGTGAAGTTAATTAGCAACTTCAGCTTATGAGGACATATAAAAACATGTTTGTTGAATTGTCGACAAGGTGTCAATGTCAATTTGAAATGTTATGTCCCTTGCTTAGTACACACTCACTGGGATGTTTCTGAGATGTTTCAGGGATGTTTCATGAAACTGAAACAAAGTTTCTGCGAAATAAGTTTTTTGACTGTGTTTCATGAACATGCTTCTGTATTGATGTTTGTCCAAGTGTATCTGTCCACATCAGAAAAGCATTTCGAACTGAGAACCTGTTTGCTAATTAAGGCACTACTTTTATTTAAAACAATTTTTAAAAAAATGTCATTTTTAATGAATTGGGTTATCATTGTTGGTAAAACTTGGCTTCATCAGTGAACGACACCAAAACGAATGTCCTACAACTTTGTTTTTATGACTTTAAATGTCAGAGAAGTATTATTCATTTACACAAATGTCACATCTGCTAGTTTTGAAAATGTTAATGGCTAATGTAAATTGGGCATTTTGCGGTCATGAAAATGACGTCAATTTATGGTCAATTTTTGGTTATTGTGGTTCGACATTTTTGGTCATTATAAGATTACGTCTTTTTTTGGTCATTTTTTGGTCATTTTTCGAGTTGGTCATTTTTTGGATAGTAAAATGACCAAAAAATGACGTCCTTTTCGACGTGTTTTTTGAAAAAATGACCGTCCCTCAATTAACACGTCTAGGTGTAAAAGTTATGTATGGTCGTGGCCACCATTGACAATTTTAGCATGCCAACGTCTTTATACTTACTTACCTTAACTTTAATGGCGGGAAGGGAGGAGCCACGGACTGAACTATCCAACGTACTGGGCGTAATGTGTGCGCATGCGTGGTACTTCCCTTCCCGCCTCTAACGTTAAGGTTAACGTTAAGACGTTGGCATGCTCACAATCTCCCTATTAGACAGTTTGAGCCAGCCAACGTCTTTATACTTAATGTACCTCTACTGTAATATTGCCTCGAACTACCCAATGAACTAACGGTCAGTATAAAGGTCAGTATAAAGACGTTGGTTGGCTCAAACTGTCCCTCAAGTTAACACGTCTATAGGTGTAAAAGTTATATTTGGTTGTGGCCACCATTGACAATTTTAGCACGCCAACGTCTTTATACTTACCTTAACGTTAGAGGCGGGAAGGGAGGAGCCACGGACTGAACTACCCAATGAACTAACTGGACGTAATAGGTGCGCACGTGTGGTTCTTCCCTTCCCGCCTCTAACGTTAAAGTTAACGTTAAGACGTTGGCATGCTCAATCTCCCTAATAGACAGTTTGAGCCAGCCAACGTCTTTATACTTAATGTACCTCTACTGTAATATTGCCTCGAACTACCCAATGAACTAACGGTCAGTATAAAGGTCAGCATAAAGACGTTGGTTGGCTCAAACTGTCTATTGCTTTGAACTTTATAAACTTTTCAATACGAGTGTATAGGGTTAGAAGGGAAATAAATAGGACCGTCGAATGTGAATATTGGCGAATATTAAATATACGATATCTAAAAATGCCCTCGTTTTATTCGTCTGTTTAATGAGCTTGACGATAAAAACAATTCCCCGTACGAGAAAATGTAACAAACAGCATCGTTTTCAATAAAGCTGTTCACAGAAATCGGGCGAAACCGGAAAAAATAAGCAAGTTTTGAAACAAAAATTGGCACTAGTTTTAATAATGGAGAGGAAATATAATATATAAATAATTTATAGGCTTAATTTATGACCTTGTTTGTTTTTGAATAAACGCATTTAACGAATATCGACGACAATTAACTTAAAATGTGGTAATCTCACATTATAGCCTTAATGACGTTAGGCCTAACATTTGTAGCTTAATTTGGTGAGTCAGGACCCACTTTTTGGCAATATTTTGCCCATTTCGATTCACTTTTTATGCTGAAAATATACAAATAATATTTTAGAGCTGGGAATATCAAAAATTTGAAGCTGTAAGATGTCAAAAGTGGATTTATTAACAAAATTTACGAAATTAACGAAATTAATTAACAATATGATATTTAGTATAAATAATGAATTTTTCGTTCCTACTATCACTATAAAGTGGACCTTGACCATATATGGGCCATGTATGGACATATATGACTAATTTCAAATATGGCTTGATCTGAAATAGACCACGTCTGGACATAGTATATGGTCAGATAAGTCTGTAAATGGTCATTTTTGGCCTTACTCTCCCATATATTTCCATGTATGGCCGTACTCTCCCATGTATGTCCATATATGGTCATAACTGTCCATATATGTCCATGTATGGTGATACTTGCCTTCATTTACCCAAATATACGAGAATCCATTTCATACTTGACCATATTTGGCCATATATGAACCATACTATGTTTCATAATCAGTATGGGTTCATATATGGCCATATATGGCTATAAATGGCCCATCAAGGACCCAGTATTTGAATATGGCCCATACATGGTTATAAATGGTCCATCAAGGGTTGAATATGGCCCGTAAATGGATATATGGGCCAAATATGGCTAATATATGGCAATATATGGCACATATGTGACTATAAATGGCCCATCAAGGGTTGAATATGACCCATACAAGGCTATATATGGCCCATCAAGGACCAAATATGGTTAATACATGGCCCATACATAGCCCACACATATCCATGTATGGCCCATACTTGTCCATATATAACTTTTCCACCCGGGCAGACGGAGCCCACGAATCAAATTGGACTTGAAATGTACTTTTATCATCTAGAAAGTCAGGAATTATGCTTGAAATTTGTGTTAAACACCAAATTATGCTGGAATTTCTTAAATGCATCGGGAAATTTCCATTAATTTTAAAAATCCGATATCAAAAATCCCAATTTTACTATAAAGAAGATTGGTCACCTTACCATTTTTTTGCCACTTTACCATCCAGAAATAGTTTTTGATAACTTCATCTATGAATTTTTTATTAGGCCTTCTTTATTATTTATTCATTACTGCCAATATAGTTGATCATCTTTATCCGGTTGTATCCATAATTTATTCGAAGTTATAAACTGTAATCAAAGTATGAAACTACAAGTATAATATATAAAAAAAATTGTTACAAATGATAAGTTTTATGCATTATATATACTTAATACCGTAAAATGTGGATTTCATTCCTCCTTTTTACGTCTTTTAATTATGGGTTTTCATAATGGCCACTTCCGGTGTAGTATTTTTATTCCTTAAGCGGCCATCTTGGCATTAGGCGATGTTAACTCCCATACGACGCTAGGGGGTGCTGACCTGAAAAAAAGGTTTGAAATGTGTGCCATCATGTGATACAAAAATATGAAAATATGAAAATATCCTTAAAATAACACGTGATGTTTGGGCAAATTGTACTCACGAGTAGGAGTACTGATTAGGATTGCAGTAGAAAAGTATACTCTACAGTACAAGTAGAGTACATGTAATTAGTAGTCATATGAAATGAGTAATCGGACTTGGGCAAATATGCACTCGAGACCAGTGGAATCATACTCCAAAGTGTTGAGAGTATTTTGGTACTCAGGGATACGAGTACTGATTACTGAGTACGGCGGATTCCAAAAGTATCGTATATGGAACTTAATTTATAAATTGGCATACATTCATATTAGCTTTTAGGATGACCCTCGTTTCGAGGTACTCATTTTCGTTACTCAAATTACTCAATTACTTCCTCAGAAGTATTTCTATAATTGCTCGATTATTACATCGGTACTCAACTTCAGATTACGTTAATACTCATAATTTTACAATACGTTAATACTCGAGGACATTTTTAATCACCCATTGTGAGTACATTTTTGCCATCGAGTACATTTTTGCTATCGAGTACTTTGTACTCGTACGTTTTGAGTACGTTTGCATTCAATTGCTCTTGTACATTTTGTATTAAAATTACCCTTTGTAGTCAGTATTCTTTCTCAGTATTCTACATAAGTACCGAGTACCTGTCGAATCATACTCCATAGAATGAGGAGTACCGTCAGATTCGGGTAAATTGTACTCGTGGATACGAGTACCCAGTACATTTGATAACAAATGGAGTACATGTAATTAGTCGTATGAAATGAGTAATCAGACTTAGGCAAACATATACTCATGTACATAAGTACCGAGTACTTGTAGAATCATACTCCATAGAATGAGGAGTACCGTATGCAGATTCGGGTAAATTGTACTCGTGGATACGAGTACCCAGTACATTTGATAACAAATGGAGTACATGTAATTAGTAGTCATATGAAATGAGTAATCAGATTTAGGCAAACATGTACTCATGTACATATAAGTACCGAGTACCTGTGGAATCATACTCCATATAGAATGAGGAGTACCATAATCAGATTCGGGTAAATTGTACTCGTGGATACGAGTACCCAGTACATTTGACAACAAATTTATCGTAAGTACCACTTTAGGATATATTCGTATTAAGTTTTAATATGACTCTCGTGTCAAACTCGTGTACTTGTATGCAAATAATGACTCCGGTTAATCCGTCTCCGGATAATCGAACGTGAGGTTTAATTTGAAACGATGATGACAATTAAAAATATATTTGTTTTTTTCATTGAATTTGTTGACTGAATTTTTGTCCGCTTGTGATTTCTCTCCACCTTTTTTTCAATTTTTGCCCAATCGTGAATAAAGGAAGAGGTAGTAAATACGAAACAAAGATTGGCGAGCTTTGATTGGTCGCGACGTTTGCCGTTTGTCCCTGACACGTTTTGGATGAAAAATTTAGATGACCGTTTCAATAGGGCTTATGAATACGAGTAGTTCAGGGGCCAATTTCTGTACACTGTGCGGCGTTGAAATTTACGAATGAAGGTATGTCGCATTTGTCAAACTTTTCGTTTAGGGCATTTTGACTGGTTTTAGAGAAATTTTGAAAATTTTACATAAATTTATGACTTTATTTAGTACGAGTACCGTAATTATGAAATTTGTTTTTTGTATATAAAAGTGGACACTTTTGGTATCAGGAATTGTTTTCGAAATTGTGTCAAAAGTTAGTTTTACTCGTATAAAAAAGGGGGAAAATGTATTTTCTAAGTTTATAATTTCATAAAAAAGTGGCAAAAATGTGTTTTCTAAATTTATAATTTCATAAAAAGGGACAAAACGGTATTTTCTAAATTTATAATTTCATAAAAAAGGGGAAAAATGTATTTTCTAAATTTGTAATTTTATAAAAATTGACAAAAATGTATTTTCTAAATTTATAATTTTATAAAAAGGGTCAAAAATGTATTTTCTATTTCATGAAAAAGGGGCAAAACGGTATTTTCTAAATTTATAATTTTATAAAAAGGGACAAAAATGTGTTTTCTAAATTTATAATTTTATAAAAAAGGGACACAAATGTATTTTCAAAATTTGTAATTTTATAAAAAAGGGACACAAATGTATTTTCAAAATTTGTAATTTTATAAAAAAAAGGGGGAAAAATGTATTTTCTAAATTTGTAATTTTATAAAAAAGGGACAAAACGTATTTTCTAAATTTATAATTTTACACAATTTTGTAAATAAATGTTAATAAAATAGTTAATTTTACATTTTGTTAATGAAGATACAAGTTTTAATGTCCAATTAATTTTAACTATGTAAAAAGGTGACTTTTAAACATTATCGGAAATAATTATAATTAACTAAATTTCGACCATTTTCTTAAATTACATAAATTACGCTTAAATTAATATTGTAAAATAATTTTATATAAAATACACAAATTACTATTTGTGAAGTCGTGTAAAAGATATCGCGATTTATCTTCTTAATTACATAATGTAGAATTTCTGAAAATTATTGCACCCAAGCAGGTGTCCAACAGCCTTGAAAATCGGGAAAAGTGCTTGAATTTATATCAAAGTCGGGAATTATGCTTAAAATTAATGTCTCGCGAAATTTCTGTTAATCGGATGATAAATTTTAATAGTTTGATAAATATTTTATAGTAATTAGTCGTGAGAGGGGTCCTTGAAAATATATGAAATCCTTGAAATATGCTTGAATTTTTGTCCAGTTCGTTTTAATGGACACCCGGACAGTTAAATTCAGATAGTTACATATAAACATTAGTTACATTTGTGGGACTAATTAACGGTTTTCACCACCCAAAAAAAAAAAAAAATGTAGGTTTAGCTCTTATGTTTTGTTAATCGCCACGTATACTTACAGATTACGTCAATATTTCAACAAAAAAAATATTACGTTTTGTCCACTGGTCACTTCCTGCGACAAATCGCTATCGTTCCGTCCACTACCGCATGAAAATAACCCAAATTTGGTCACTTTTAACCGTCGATTAATCGATGGCAAATCCGTCCGATATTTCATCTTTTCGCATTGCCGATATTTTAAAACCAGACGACTCGGAGTCGAAATGCAAACGTCGAAAAACAAGTCGACTTTCTCAAGAAATTCAACCGGAAACGACGACCCTTGACCCGGATTCGAAAAAACAGCATTCGAGAGCCTCATTCGCTGCTCTTAATCCACATGAAATTAACACGAATGGAAGTCATGAGATGTCATTGACGATGCAACCCGTGACATTTAATCACACTTGTAATAATCAGCGTTGGAACAACGACGCTAACGACGCGGGGACACCCGTGTACAACCACAACCACAACCACAACCACAACCACAACCATGGCCACTCTTATTCGGCTTTTCAGCCTTTACCGGAGTACCGGTCCCAGTACACTTTATCCTATGGATTTCATTTACCATCTTTGGTAAATCAAAGGGCCGTGTTTCATGGATTTTCGGACGTGGATGGACAACAAGCTGCTTTGATGAGAAACAAAGGCAAGTTTCGTGTTTCTGTTTTCCTGCAGGGGGTGGACAATTTAATGGAGACACTTGTCACACCCACAAGTTGGAATTTACTGATAATTTACTGGTTGCTAACTGATCAGCAACTGTTAGTCTTAAGCTAAAATGGTTGGCAGTTAAGTTGTCTAAATAAGTTGCGATTTTCAGATAATATATGTACTACGTGTTTGAAAGTAATCACAAACTGTTGATTTTTAGACAAACACTGCTGCCGTTTAGGTTGCCTTTGCAAACTGATCACTAACTGTTAGTCTTAAACAAAAATGGTTGCCAGTTATGTTGGTTGCCTAAGAAAATGATTGTCTAAGATAAAATTGTAAACCGATAAGTATTAGTTTTTAGCAAAAATGGTTGCCAGTTGCCTAGAAAATTGGGATTTTCTGATAATTTACTGATTGTAAACTGATAACTATTTGTTTTTTAGCAAAAATGGTTGCCAGTTAGGTTGCCTAGAAAAATGCGATTTTCTGATAATTTACTAATTGCAAACTGATCTCTAACTATTAGTTTTTAGTAAACACAGTTGCCAATTAGGTTGCCTAAGAAAAGTTGGCATTTTCTGATAATTTACTGATTGTAAACTAATGACTATTAGTTTTGAGCAAATAAAGTTGCCAGTTATAGGTTGCTTAGAAAATTGTCATTTTCTGATAATTTTACTGGTTGAAAACTATTCACAAACTATTAGTTTTTAACAAAAATGGTTGCCAGTTAGGTTGTCTGGGAAATTGTAATTTTCTGATAATTTACTGGTTACAAACTGATCACTAACTGTTAGTTTTTAGCAAACACAGTTACCAATTAGGTTGCCTAAAAGAAAAGCTGGCATTTTCTGATAATTTACTGATTTGTAAACCGATAACTATTAGTTTTTAGCAAAAATGGTTGCCAGTTTGGTTGCCTAAGAAAAGTTGACATTTTCTGATAATTTATTAATTGCAAACTGATAACTAACTCTTAGTCTTAAACAAAAATGGTTGCCAGCTAGGTTGCCTAAAAAAAGTTGTGATTTTCTGATAATTTATCGATCGCAAACTGGTCACAAACTGTAACCACAACTGTTGCGAATGTGAACATTTCGGTACAAAATATTTAAAAATACACCCAATTGGACTTAAATTCATTTTGATTACGCTGGTGCAAATTTTAGACGAATTGTAAAAAAAAAAAAGTTTTACAAATCAGAAAAAAATGATTGAGAAATTTTAAAAATGTGTCTTGATTAGTTGTAGAAGTATGAATACCATAAATACATTCCAGAACCATTAAACGTACCGTTGCATTAATACATTAGAGAGTTTGAATCAGCCAACGTTAACGTTAACGATAACGTTGGGTGGCTCAAACTCTCTATTATTGGCGTGGTCAGGCTAGATAAAAACTATTCTCTGAAATTTCGGCGAATAAAGGAAGCAATGCGAGTGCAGATAACCATTAAACTAAACGCCATTTCCTCGATTATAAAACATTTTATAAAGCTAAAAGGAAATTTTAAAAGAGGAACTTGTATTTATAAGAATTGATAAGGAGCCCAATGATCGACGTGATTGGTTTAAAACGACGACGTTATGCAAAAACTATTTAAGGAAAGATTGCTATCTGTTTAATGTTCTCCTATTAAGTCACGATTCAACTTTTACAAATAATTGGACAGGAAGAGCACATTTAAAAAGGGGTTGAAAATAACTATAATTTTTATGCAATTATTTTTACAGTAAAAATGTGATTTTCTGCTGTAAAAGTGTAATTTTACAAGCCCCATGTGCAACTTTTGTATGGAATTGTGACCGGATATTTGCATTAACCGGTTAATTGTACATTTTGGGCTACTGTGCAATTAAGCGGCTGTATGGAATTGTGACCGGATATATGCACATCTTTTGCAAGCCTCATCTGCAACTTTTGTATGGAAACCGTTTAATTGCACAGATCGGATAATTGCACATATTAACTATGCCAAAGAACTTTTACCCTATGTTTTGTACATGTTGTGAACCCGGATAATTGCACATTTTTTACAAGCCCCACGTGCAACTCTTTTGTATGGAATTATGACCGGATAATTGCACTGACCGGTTAATTGCACGTATTCTCCATGCCCTGAAGTTTTGCCCTATGTTTTGTACATGATGTGAAACCGGATAATTGCACACAACGGATAAATGCACTTATCTTACGAGCCCAACGTTCAACTTTTGTATGGAATTGTGACCGAATAAATACATAAACCGGTTAATTGCACACACCGGATAATTGCATATTTAATCCATGCCATGAACTTTTGCCCTGTTTTGTACATGACGTGAACCCGGATAATTGCACACACCGGATAAATACACCTATTTTACAAGCCCGACGTGCAACTTTTGTATGGAATTGCGACCGGATAACTGCATAAACCGGTTAATTGCACAGACCGGATAATTGCACATAGTATCCATGCCTCGAACTTTTGCCCTATGTTTGTACATTATATTAACCCAGATAATTGCACATTGGATAAATGCACCTATTTTACGAGCCCCACGTGCAACTTTTGTATGGAATTGCGACCGGATAACGCATAAACCGGTTAATTGCACAGAACGGATAATTGCATATATTCTCCATGCCCTGAACTTTTGTCCTGTGTTTTGTACATGACGTGAACCCGGATAATTGCACAAAACGGGATAAATGCACCTATTTTACAAGCCCCACGTGCAACTTTTGTGTGGAATTGCGACCGGATAACTGCATAAACCGGTTAATAGCACATTTTGGGCTTTCCAGGTCGTTGTGCAATTAAGCGGGTTCGGCTGTATTTTGATATTAAGAGAGGTACAAGTAGCCACACTTTGAGCCAGGATTATTGTATTCAAGCAACCCGGATATTTGCGTAAACCGGCTAATTGCACATTTTGTGCTTGGCGGGTCGCTGTGCAATTAAGCGGGTTGGAGTGTATGTTCAAACATGGTTGTGCAGGACACTCGTGGTCGGTTCGATTTGGTTTTTGTTCGCGTGAGGTCCGAATGTCCCTCGTTATGACTAGATATGACAGCCCATTATTTCTGAGAGATCCGTGATATCCAGCAGCAATTTGTCTTCTTCAACATCTACTTCATGCTTAGACGTAGATATTCAAGTACAGCACTATCAATCTCCTAAATATCCGATATATTGGATTATTCGGCCCTTTTTATCCAATACGAATGCATGAAGGGCCCATACGCTATCTACATTTCTGACACATTGCGTATTTGAACTTAGATATGAAGGTTGACAATCGCTTTTCTGTAATTCGGCGTTAAACTAATAGAATAGAACGCATAATGGCCCTTTGATTTTTATGGAACAATACGTGGAAAGTATAAACAGGGGCATGTTATTGACTCCGCGAGTTATTAACGATTGATTTGACGTTTATTTGATCGAATTTGACGGATTGTGTGATTTATAGTCATATTTTAGTATGCTTTTTGTATAATGACGAATACTGATATGATTATGAACATGTGTGGTGTGGAGAATTTGAGCCAGCCAACGATAACGATAACGATAACGATAACGATAACGTTGGCTGGCTCAAACTCCCCATTGTTTATGGGTCTACATATAGCCAAGTTTACATCATATGTAGCATGTAATATCCATAACTTGAGGCGTATGCATGCATGGACAGATTCGAAATTTACATGTACAAAAAGCCTTGCATACATTAGCCATGCACACATGTACAAATAGCCATGCATGCATGTGTAAATAACCATGTAGCCATGCACACGTTTTCAAATAGTCATGCATACGTGTACAAATAGATATGCATATATCAGCCATGCACACATGTACAAATAGCCATGCATGCATGTGCAAATAGTCATAAAGCCATGCATACGTATACAAATAGTCATGCATACATGTACAAATAACCATGCATACATGTACAAATAGCCATGTAGCCATGCATACGTGTACAAATAGCTATGCATATATCAGCCATGCACACATGTACAAATAGCCATGCATGCATGTGCAAATAGTCATAAAGCCATGCATACGTATACAAATAGTCATGCATACGTGTACAAATAGTCATGCATACATTAGCTATGTATACATGTACCAATAGCCATTTAGTCATGCATACATGTACAAATAGCCATGCATTTATTAGCTATGAATACATGTACAAATAACCATTTAGCCATGCATACATGTACAAATAGCCATGAAGCCATGCATAGATTAGCTATGAATACATGTACAAATAGCCATTTAGTCATGCATACATTTGCCATGCATGCATGTGCAAATAACCATGCATACGTGCACAATTAGCCATGTATACATATAAATGTAAGTGGCTATAATATGACAATACATGCACATATATGTCCCTATAATGTGTCCAATTTCTGATCCATTTATGTCAGCGCCTCCAAGCGGCGTACGAGTCTTTAATATATAGCTTTTCAATTCCAAGATGGCCGCTTTCTCACGCGCCAAAAGCGACCATCTTGGAAAGACGAAAGCCAATTAGCTGTTAAACTATCTCGGTATTTATGGTCGTAGAGATTTTATCATTATTTCGTGCATTTTCTGCTGTTTGATTAATGTATATCTCGAATTGTGGCTATCTGTAAAATACATCGACCACCTCGGCTTTTGACGTAGTGATTGTGCACTTTTTTTACCTTAAGCACGACCAAATAACCGAAAAACAGCTGCTTTTCCTTCATATTTAATTGAACCTCGTGTTTGTAATGTTTTAAACGCTTTTGTCTGCTTTTCAGATATAAATTAATTGTGATTTTTGTTGTGATTTCAGTTTCGAGCGATCATTTTTTGTGGAGTCCGTTTTTTCATCATCCCAATCACAAAAGAAAAGGAGGACAAGTTCGCTTTTCAAACGATCAAACCACTGAACTTGAACGAAAATTTGAAACTCAGAAATATCTAACGCCGTCTGAAAGAAAAAAATTGGCAAAGGCGCTGAATCTATCGGAAAGACAGGTAACTATAATTTATATACTAAACATTAGAGAGTTTGAGCCAGTCAACGTTAACGAAACGATAACGATAACGTCGGATGGCTCAAACTCTATATTGTTCACTTTTGACGATATGGTAGAAATATTGTAAGGTAAATGATGACACATTTTCAAAAATACAAATATAATTTTCTAGAAAATATACTTTGGCAAATTTTAAAAAATGGCTATGCCAATGTTGTTGTTTTTTAAAAAAAGACAAACAATTTTCTAAAAATGCTAAAACGTTTTTCTAGAAAATACCAAAGGCAATTTCTAGAAATACTAAGGTAAATTTTTAAAAAAAATACTTTGCCAATTTTAAAAAAATACTAAGACAATTTTCTAGAAAATATACTTGAGCAAATTTTAAAAAAATGGCTATGCCAATGTTTTTTTAAAAAGACAAACAATTTTTTAAAAATGTTAAACGTTTTTCTAGAAAATACAAAGGCAATTTCTAAAAATACTAAGGCAAATTTAAAAAAAAATACTAAGACAATTTTCTAGAAAATATACTTAAGCAAATTTTTAAAAAAATGTCTATGCCAATGTTTTTTTAAAAAGACAAACAATTTTCGAAATCTGCTAAAACGTTTTTCTAGAAAATACCAAAGCAATTTCTAAAAATACTAAGGTAAATTTTTAGAAAATATACTTTGCTAAAGTATATAATTTAAAAAAATGTTCATGCCAATGTTTTTTAAAAAGACAATTTTCTAAAAATACTAAGGTAAATTTAAAAAAAAAATACTTTGCCAATTTTCTAAAAAAAAAATGTTAAAATAATTATCAGAAATAATAAAACCTATTTTTTTAAACAAATACTATGCCAATTTTCTGTAAATGGCAAACAATTTTCTGCTTTAAAAAAATGCTAAAGCAACCATTTTTAGAAAAAACGGTATGGCAAATTTTTCTTAAAAAATACCATGCTAATTTTATGAAAATACTAAGACAGTTTTCAAAAATACTAAGATAAAAATTTAAAAAAATATATATACTGTGTGAGACGGAGACCATTTTCCCGCCTCACAGTATGACTTGACCACGCACCGGCTACTTGACCTCGTTTCTTTCATGACTGGGTGCATCAGGGTCAAGCGCCAGGGTCAAGCAGGAACATCGGCATTTCGGAAATTTTGAAATGTGGTTACTTGCGAGGAATTTTGAGTTTCGGAGCCTGGACCCCGAAATTGGGGGAGAGTTTTGTCAACCACGGTCCTGAGTGGACGTACTGAAAAATGCTCTTCGAAATGAAAACAAAAATGTTCGGTCTGCACTCGGACATGGGTGGTCCAAGTGGTCAGCCTTTCTGAGAACGGGATAAGTTTCATTTTTAGGTTTGGATCCAGAGGATCCAAAAGTTTTGTTTCAAAATGTTTAACATGTCACTTAAATCTCACTCACTCGCGGTTATTTTTATTCGGATAGGTAAAAACTTGGTTTCAAAACAGAAGAGCGAAATGGAGAAGACTAAAACAGGTAACAAAAAATAATTTAGTTAAAATTTCAAAATATACGTAAAGCCAAATTGTGATAATAACTTAAGTTTTGTGTGTGCTAGGAATCGGTTTGTTCTTCAGGAAAAGATGTTAAAGAGGAGATTGTGGACTCAAATTCGTGTAACTCCAACGTGTTATATTCAAGAAAAGAGCTTTTTAATACGAGGTTAGAAACATCGTCCAATGTTCCCACATCAACATCGTACTCGAGACAATCAGATGTTCCTTGAATACAACTTTGAAAATTAAGGTCAGAAATTAATTTTACATTCAGTATTACGAGCACCTTCGACAATCTCCACGGCACAAACTCGCACTTGTCGGGATAAGGGTGAAAGATGTACATTTGAGAAATTGACGATTGATTCATAAATACCGTGTTAAACTTTATAATGAAATATCCATGGCATAATAAACAAATTTCCACATTTGAAGATGCATTTGTTCGCCGCAATATTTGTCGGAAAAGTATGCCTTTTGCTTCTTGCGTCAGCTTCCCTGCATTGTTTATGCATTTTGCAACCTCTAATTACATGCAATTAGAGGTATATTTGCACATTTGCACACTCGTGTATAGTTTAAAGGGGTCCGAGGTGCTGGACCCACCGACGGGGATCATCTGGTTCAGCCACACGGCTGTCATCATCGAGTAGACCCCAAATAGTGTGGACGTGCGGATGTGGAGATGCTTGGCCGCGGCCACAGCGAGGAGAATGCGAACAGTGTCATGGCGCACCACCGGAGCATACGTCTCGTCATAATCCTCTCCATACTGCTGTGTAAAACCACAGGCTACTAGGCGAGCCTTGTAGGTGACAATGCCACCTGCAGAGTTCTTCTTAGCATTGAACACCCACTTGCAGGACACCGCCCGTTTCTTGGGTGGCAACTCCTGCAGACAAAGCCCATGACAAAAACAAGTCCGATATGGCACAATTAGACTATCAAACAATGTTTATTGTGATCTTTGTAAAAAATGCATTGGACCTTGAGTCCGTACAATACAGGATTATTGCTACTTGGTCTTGATATACCTAATAGTAAGATGAAACTATTAAAATAATCCAGTGTAGCATCAGCTGATGATGTAATAATATAAACAGTAGTAATTTTATTAATTTATTTGATGATCTTTGAACAGGGTGAGGTAGTTTTTGTAACCCTCTTTCATAACTTCGTCGTAGACTGGAATACTAACTTTTACCCTTTCTGCCCATTTGTTGATATTGGGATATTTGTCCATGTTAAGACCGGATGCTTTGATCGTGGACACGGAAGTGATGAAACTGAAATCGGCGAGGCTTAATCTGTCTCCGGCGGCAAATTCGCGATTTTCCAAGATTTTTTCCAGAATACCAAGTTTTTCCAAAAATGCAGTTTTCTTCTCGTCGTCGACTTTTTTTCCTTCAAAAACTATCGGATACTTTAATGAAAAAAGTAATTAAGTTTGATATAAGTCATCTTGCGTTATACGTTTACTCAATGTACATTTCTAGATGCAATTCACAATTTGTGATGTGGAAAAATTACTATATTTTACGGACTATAAGACGCTTCGGACTATATGACGCTACGGACTATAAGACGCTACGGACTATAAGACGCTACGGACTATAAGACGCTACGGACTATAAGACGCTACG
>JAUJYV010000984.1:0-23679 GCA_033995625.1 Ophyiulus pilosus
TTCGAGCTTGTGTGAAGGCCAACGGTGGACATTTCGAGCATATGCTATAATTTGTTTGTGTTCCTACACTAATATTCCCTGCAAGCTCCAAATTTCATTTCAATCGAAACATTTTTTACGAAGTTCTGATTTATTTTCTTAGCGAATGTTTTTTTGGGGACACAGTGTAGTTCATTACGGCATTAACTACAATAGGAAGCCAAGGGTATATTATTTAGCGGTGCTAAAACATTTGGAATTTGAACATTATTTCAAGGTCATTCAGACAGGAAGGACTT
The DNA here is from genome assembly GCA_033995625.1 of Ophyiulus pilosus. Lineage (NCBI taxonomy): Eukaryota > Metazoa > Arthropoda > Diplopoda > Julida > Julidae > Ophyiulus > Ophyiulus pilosus. The sequence goes on from JAUJYV010000984.1 coordinate 279, forward strand.
GAAGGGAGCAAAATGGACATGTGGTACTAATTTGAAAGTTGCAGAGCATGCCAGTATGTTACTCCACTTGAATAATTAATCGGTCACTTTTAACAAACCCTTCAGCTCAATTAGCACAATTTTGTAAATTATTTAATTTTGCTAGAATTTTTCATAAATACCATACTTTTGTCATGGTAGCCAAAGGCGTAATCCTCGGGATTTCCCCAGTCCCTTATAAGCATCACCAAACTTGTATACGGCGCATATCGTAGTCTCTTGTTTATGAGTGTTCTTGCTAACCAATAATCGATATGCATGGAGAGTAACTCGTCTTTGTACGTCTGGTGCTTAACGCTGCAGATGTACACCGAAGACAATCGGCTGATCAGAACAAAGATCTCGTAGTTGTCGCCCAAGTCATCGTGCCGGTCAAAGTCCACTTGCGTGTCCATGAGCAGAACCGCTATTCGTCGGCCATTTTTGTTTAGGAAGAAGGGCTCGGACCAAACGAGTATTCCTCCAGTTTGACTTTCTGACGAACTTTTCCGCTCGAATCCATCGGTCAGAGTTTTGTCAATCCAGTTTTCGTCACCTTCCGAGCTGTAGTAGCGCAGGAAGTAATCGAGAAGGTTGGGCTTTTCCGTTCTCTCGGGACCGTTGATGGACACGATGGCAAGTGGAATTTTTCCGACTTTTTCCAAGATTGGCAGCAGAACGTCCAGCTTGAAACGTGGTTTTCCCGATTCACAATCCACTATTTGAACTGCCGCTCCAGTTTTTGCCGCCATGTTGCTGAATTGCAACGGGTGACAACGTGTCACAATCTATGTCTGCAAAGTCGACTTCCTCACAAACAGGAACGAACTTTTTCAAAATATCGTTAGCGAAATGCTGTATGACAAGGGCTGTAAGGAGACAGTGCCGGCATTGGGATATCGCAATTTTTAAATATGTTATCAATGCATTGTTTGATACGGTAGGTTAGAAGTTTAATCTGTTGTCTAAATTTCTGTTTAATTTTTGCTTCTGAGCGAACCTTCCCAAATGTGAGAGGCACGTTTCTTCAAATATCCATGTGTAATCCGAGATAAATGGATGATGACGTAAAATGAAATTTATGATCATACGTTTTCGTTTCAAAATAAAATATGATAAATATTGCTGCAATGAAAATATTGACTTCAAATAACCTTTCCACCCATGATAATTTTCAATGACTACTTGCGAGAACTTGAAACTCGGCACGATGATAGGTCGGACAACGCGGTCTGGGTAAATTATCTTCACGAGAATTACTCACCTCTTGCTTCCTGGAATTTTGCAAAAACGGGAGAAATTCCCCAATCCACCTGTAAATTGCCTATAGAAGCCCCAAAGATCCCTGAAAAACAAGAATTGTACCCACTGTTCGTCTTACCTATCCCTTGTTAATTAAATAATATTCCTGACTTCAGTTAGGATGATAAGGTTCTTTTTTAATTGTTTTGATTTCTGTCTAGGTTAGGTTAGGTATAGGTTAGGTTAGGTTAGGTTAATATAAGAGACGTTAGGAAACATGTATTGTTGAAAACTACAAATAACGAGAAAGGAAGTTGCGTGTTACTTAGCCAGGGCCCTTTAGGCCCTTTGGGCCCATGAGCCGTACTCGACAACAACTGTTTTTAATGTCTAAAAAATTGACATGACCGGAGCCTTGCGACTCGTAATCAGTCTTGTAGAAGATTGATGGCCTGCTTGTTATTGCGGCCTGGTGAAATGCTTACTATGTTCGAGGTTGTGTTCCTAATGCTCTAGGCCCCATACTGCTGTCCAGAATGCCCTCAGGTCCTTTATTTTCCCCTTTGGTTAGATTTTATCGGAAGATGAACTAAAGTTCACCCTGACATCTCTAAATGTCTGTGTCTCGGGGCCGTTCCCCAAGTGGGGTGTTTTCTTGGGTGCCGTGATGTATATTTTGGTCTTGGCTCGCTGTTAGTCATCTGTGGCCACATCATATTATTTATGATAAAGCATCCGTGCTATTATCGGCACCGCCAACACTCGATGGCGTCGTGCCCCTCCAAGCATAGGCAACTATCCTCCACAGTAGGCCTCTTAGATATTCAAACTGTCTAGGCCTAAGCGATTCGGTACCAATCACCAATCAATCTCCTTCCAACTTGCCTGACAGTTACAATGTGTTTAACGGTTTCGGAACAAGTAAATGTAACTATTTGTGCAGACACACAATTAAAAACACCTTAATTGAAATCCTGAAAAAGTCCAAAAAGCGAAAAACTTCCACCTAGTCTAAAATAATCTTTATTTATATTTATGATGAAAAGTGTGTAATTAAATACAGTGAATTAATGGAACCTCTCTATGCAGACTGGTTTCTGAAATCTGGGCAAGAAAAGCTAAGAAACTATAATCCCGATTTTAACAAGTATAAGTTTTTAGTGTATGTTCAAGGGTATTCTTACTTTATAATACCTGGCATTATTTATCAAAAATCCTGACAAGAAAATCAATAAATTTGAATAGCTACAAACTTCAAGCAAAGATGCAAGAATTCCGAATGCAACTTGTGTTTAATTCTTGTCTAGTAAGCTAGAATTTTCTTGTTCTTGGCGAAGAATTATCTGAATAACCGAAAACAACTATTTCTAGTTTCTGCAATTGGCAGCCTGTCAGAATGCCATGGCAAGAAGATGTGCTTGCGTTAATGTGGTGGTTAATGATGTTTTTGGACATTTAATCAACTTTTGAACCGGTTTCAACAGGTAAATCTTCTAGCTCAACAATTTAATCTCTAACCAGTCTTTATCTCAAAGATTGCATCTTTTAATTTATGATAAAAGTTATGCCTTTTTATAAGCCTAAACGGAGTGCATTCTGGATAATGGAGTCCCATTAACCACAAATTAAGCATTTCATGATTAAAATTCTTCGTTTATTACTGATTTGGTCCTATTACCATCTGGTTGTAATATCAGAAATCTCGAGAATGTAGTTTGTTAAAAACTTCACGGCAGTTAATTTTTGTACCACAAATAAAAATACAAAATGGCCGCTAATGCTTTTCTTTTTTATAGATTGATGAGGATGTTTGACCAAAACGTCGTCATCCCAGATGTGGTCAAACTGTTTTAGATGCAGACAGATGTGAACATCTGACCGTGGGGAATTCCATCGCCGAGTCGGACATCACAGTTTACCCCAACATTAAAAATTGGACAGGAATTTTAACCAGTTGTCCGTGCATCACAGGAAGGGACCTTTGGAAGCTCCATGAACCACCAAACCGGTCACTTTATCCCTTTTGCTATTAAACGGGTGGATCCTTCGAGAGGTACGCTTCTACGACAGGAGGCTGCAAAAGTAATTCAACAATGGTAAGTTTAGAAAATTTACTTAAACTCTTTATGCTCTTTGTAATACATTAGTTGAAACTCAACCTACACATATCATCGACGAAGCTTTTAAACTTGACCTTTTACAACTTGAAAAGTTGTTTGAAGATGGCCATATTCAAGATGTTGCCATTACCAAAATGCGGTGGTGATTGGCTGCAAACCTGAAGAAGCTTATAAAACCTCTAGTCTTCCTGAAACAAATTTTCACTAACAATCTAACATGTCTTTATGGACGAAGTATAATGTACCAACTCACTGTAGCAATTTACAAATCCAATCAACATCTCGATGACATATCGCTCGAACTTCCTCATTGTCCGTCTTCAGAGCAGACAACACACAACCAAAACGTGTCTATACTTTTAGCATGCTTTTGAAACGTACTCAAGTAATTGGACATGTTGACCATTAAACATTATCCAAGATGTATATTCTGGTATAGTTACCGTATTCTTCTGGTGGGTGCGCACGGTGTGACATTCCGTCTTTGTTTCTCCGTAATATACCCCACGCTGCCAACCCAAACAACCTGAAGTACTTTAGACTCAACCTGTCACAGTGGCAGGAAATAATCTTTAAGAAACATGTCCAGTTGGTTGCAGTTTTTGATGTCCACTAAGACGGATATGGCCCTTGTGGGTGATGAACTAAAAATTCATTATATAATCCATTCATGGCGATTAAAAATAAGTATAATATTTCTTAGATCGTTTTATATGAACTATATTACTTCCTAAATATAAATAAGATTCCCTTATTTCATTGATTTTTGTTTTGATAAGCTGATGATTACAATTTACAAACATCCATAATTGTAAATGATCACACACACAAACACCGCAGCATTGAAAATTAGTCACAAAGGGCGATCGAGATGGTTCGCGATAAATGTTATGGATTGTTACGGATGACCTTAAAAACTTGCGAGTAATGCTTGAATTTTCTTCCTAAGTAAATTTCATAATTAAACCATATTTTATGTTTAGCAGAGATATTACTCGTACTAGCGGTGCTTGAAATATCGATTAATTTTTGGTTATAAAAGTTTATAACCAAATTAAATTGTTAACAACTTTTAAGTTCATCATGTAATACCATTATTCCTCATTTATAATGATTTGTTTTATAATTATGAACTGCGAGTAGGACGATGCTATTAAACAAATAAATCCAATCTTAACTATTAAGTCAAACAAAATTAATCTGTACGTATTATTAGGCCAATAGATGCAAACTATTTCCTTCTAGTTTAATGAAATGTCTGGGGTGCCATACAGTTTGCTTAATGTGTTTATATCTCTGAGGGTTAAATGTAATAAATGGGTTTCAGAAGAAATACATATTGTTTGAAGTCTTATAAGTTTCAATTTCATTGACTACAACTATTTTAATGCAATCATTTAATTGTTAGGTAAAATACAAAGTTAGCCCTCAGAAGTGGGTTAACAATAAAAAGGAAAGCAGTTGTCAGTTCAGAGCGTTTAGGCATATTTAATCTTCAAACCATTTACTAAGTGTAAATTTTCCTCCTGGTTTGATGTTTAGAAATTATGTTAACGGTAACACGCGTACTTAATTAATGGTCCCAAATTTCATAAATCTGCAAAACGAGTAAAGATTTTTCAATTTCAGAATAGATTAATTGTGGGAATTTGGATTTACCATTAATGAGGAGATGAGCTGCTTATATTCATCTTTAAGTTTGTGTGGTTGTTGATGGGTGCAATCCCTAAATGTTCTTTAAAGGATTAACTAATCTTCCCTGCGCAGGGACGCTTCGGCCATCACCTTTACCTACTCTCCTCACTGTAGTCTCTCTGTATTCATTACCTAATAACCTTCCCAATATTTTAAAGTGTTTTGTCCAGTGTATCTTGGCTATAGTTCCCCAATAAAGGCTAACTTAAGGCGACTTCTGGGGCTGGGGTCTATCATGTAAATTTCTCCCAACATGTCTCTTATTGTCCTAAACATCTTTCAAATGGGATCTCCCCAACCAATGTCTGTGCTCTCTACGGTCTCAGTTGCCATTGAACCCTTAATCAGCAGCCATCCATAATGGCTTAAGAGGCTGAAATGCTGTTGGGGAGACTGGGGCACGTTGGGACAAAATTTTAGAGTTCATTTATTTGTGGGAGAAATATTCAACTTGTACCAAACCAAAAATTGACACGGTAGTGTACAACTCTGTAGGATCTGTATAGATTTTTTTCATCGTTTTAGAGCTACTAGTTATTCTGCTATAAAATATATCAAAAGTGTTTGTGTAGTTTGTCCCAGTGTCCCAGGCTTGAAAAGCGTTGCTCTAATTTATTAAAAAGGTGTGGTGGTGGGGAAGATGTATTTGCTAAGTGTACACTGTGTACCGCACATTTCTAATCAAATCGGATACATAGCAGTATTTGTTAAGAATTGGATATCGTTGGTAGGTGTTACTATCCCTCGTCTTTAGCTTCCATTTGCAAAGCATTTTGAAATTGTTTATAAACGAAAAAATGCAGCATCAGCTAACTTTCTTGAACAAACTTCTGACTACTTGAACCAACGTCGTTTCTCCTTATACTCTCGGAAGTCTTTGGCTAATGTATCTCTCTCCAGTTTTGCAATGGCCATTTCTTCCTCTTTTTCTTTTTTTTCTTTGGCCATTTCTTCTTTTACTTTAGCAATTTCTTCCTCGTTTTGTTCTATTTTTTTATCCATTTCTTGTATTAATTTGGTCAATTCTTTCTCTATTTCTTCTTTTTCTTTTTCTTTTTTGGCCATTTCTTGTTTTACTTTAGCAATTTCTTTCTCTTTTACTTCTTTTTCTTTGGCCATGTTTACCTTCATTATCAACATTGTTTCTTTAATGTTGCTCAGTTCTTTGTTTAATTCGGCCTCTCTATTTTCATTTGCCACTTTTTCTCTATTAATCTTTCTGTTGATAAGTTGAGTTTTTATTTTACCCCATTCCTGTTTCAAGTGTTCAACTTTGCACCTTCTCTCACTTTCTTCCATATATTGCTGTTTTGTTTTTCCTCTTTCCTTCAACATCTCTCCCACGTATTCCACGTTTTTTTTCACCTCCTCCTGAATTCGAGTTCGATCTTCTGCAGAACAATCGTTTAAATTGTAAAACTTTGTTAAGATATTGTTAATTTCTATGTTCCTTTCATATACAGTTTGAATCTCTTTCTCTAATTTCACCAGAAACTCTTCTTTAACGGAATAATTTGATACTGCTTTCTGGCGATTGAATATCTCAACGGCTTCTTTCTTTGCCACATCATGTACATCCTCCAACATCTGTTCGTTGAAACCGTATCTGTCCGTAGAAGCATTCATCCGCTTCTTGTATATTTCCAAAGCAGTATATAAAGCCATCTGATATTGCTTTTCGACTGCCATGCCAGCTAATGATTTGATGTCATCAAATGAAACTCGAGCAATTAGTTCATTCCATGCTTCAACAATATCGGCCATATCAAAACCTGTGATATTCTGACCATCGATGCTTTTGATAACAATGTTCTCGGCAGCAGAAATTCTTGCGACACACTTTTGAAGGGCATCTAAAAAGCACTGATCCAGGTTATCAGCCATATTCTCTAATGCCAGTCTGTTTCCTGGGTGTGGCAGAAGACAGCAAGCAACGGGTTGCAAACTGGCAATTAACTGGTTATAAACATCACAATGGTCAAGTTCCTCCATGTTATTTCTGGCCTCTAAAATATCTTTCAGAACATTTTTTTCACAAGGTTTGCCTGAAACGAATAAATATTGACGTGCACAAGTTAGGAAATTCAATAGCTGGCTGCATTATGCAATATACAGTATGTATACATTACATATTTTGTGGGGTGCATTGCATTACAAAAACTTGCCTTTATCATGATAGCCATAGGCATTGTCCTCACTGTTTTGCCAGTCCCTTACCATAACCACCAAGTTAGGTTCACTGATGCTGTCTTCTAACGGCATCCTGGCAAAGTCAAGAAACATCTGTAGGAACTGCAGTTCTTCGGTCATCTGTTGCTTAACGTTGTAGATGAATACGGATGACAGCAAGCAACTTAGAGAAAATAACAAGTAGTTGATGTAGTAGTCTGTGTTTTCGCCGAAGCTGCCTTGCGTGTCCATGAGCAGGACAGCGATCTGACGGCCATCTTTGAACATGAGGAAGGGTTTGGGCCAAAAGAAGACTCCTGTGGTTTCAAGATTCCTGTCGTATTCTTTGATCAATTTTTCGTAAATCCAGTTGCAGTCAGCTTGCTTAGCTAGAAATCGCAGAAAGTGACTGAGAATGTACGATTTTCCGGTTCGCTTTGGGCCATTGACTGAAATGATGGCCAAAGGAAGGTCACCTACTTTTTCCAAGATTGGCAGCAATGTGTCTAATTTAAAACGCACTTTTCCTGAGTCCATTGTGACAATTTGAACTGCACGATTGCTGTATAATTCAAACGCCATTCTAATTTGTGTCTTCAATAAGATTCCAAATGCTCTGTCAATGTCGTGATCCTTTTTGTATTTCTGTTTATCGAATATCATCATGGCTTCTTCTTTGGCTTTTTTGTGTACTTTCTTGAATGGCTGTATATCTCCTTCGTTAATTTCATCCATCTTCTTCTTATAAGCATCCATAGCAGTAGAGAAAGCCATTTGATTTTGTTTTACAAATGATTGGGTATTATCATTTTGGTGGTTTCTTTCAATTTCTTCAACTAACTCTTTTAAAAATTCTCCCATTGCGTGACCCGTGATGACATCGTCATTGTCATCGTCATCGTCATTGTCATTGTCATCGTCATCGTCATCGTCATCGTCATCGTCATCGCCATCGTCATCGTCACCGTCATCGTCATTTGTTTTCCTAAGAACTAGATTCTCGGCAGCTCCAACTCTCGGGACAAATTCTAAAATGGCATCCATAAAATCTTTATCCAGGCTGTGTGTGCTGTCTTCAGATTCAAGCGCGTTTCCAGGTTTGGGCAGCAGACAGCAGGTAACTGTCTCGTAGAAAGTTAGCACTTCTTCATGAACTTCCTTCACATCTGCTTCCATATCACTTTTCACCTCGATCTTGTCTTTGAAAAAGTTCTGTTCTCGAGGTTCGTCTAAATAAAATTAAAATTGGATTATTCTACTTTATTGTTGTTTTTCAATACAACAAACATAATTATTCCACCTTTGTCTTGCTTTAATAGCACCCATGTCAAGTGTTGTAATGTGAGATATCGCGGTTATTCCATGTATGCCCATATATACACTTCCAATTGTTCGTGTTCATATGTGCCGTTTTCTATAAATACACACATATAGACATACACATTCTTATATTTCCTATAAATGTGAAATTCCATATATAGACTTTTAACATACATGAAATATACCCTCTGTAATGTTTCCACATTCAAATGTAAATACTTCAACATTATTCCTCATAGATATTTAACAAAATGTGGCAAATTTAAATCAGAATTGAATCTTAGGTTCTTTGCAAATTTCCCTGTATTTTATTTTGATGTTCGATTTTGGTAATTATTCCACGTGAATCATTATAATCATTAATTTATTTAGCAAACTTTACTAAATATCAGCAAAATTTAAAATTAGATTTTGCTCAAATTTTTCATAAACGACTCACTTTTATCGTGAAAGCCATAGGCGTAATCCTTGGGATTTCCCCAATCCCTTATAAGCATCACCAAACTTGTATTAAACACGGATTCCTCTAGTGTGGACATCGTTGATAAACAATAATCAATATGCATGGACATTAACTTGTTGTCGTACATCTGATGCTTAACATTGTAGATGCACACTGAAGACAGTAAGTAACTGTAACCACTGATCATGTAGTCGTTCATGAATTCAGTTACCTTGTCAAAGTCCACTTGCGTTTCCATTAGCAGAACTGCGATTCGTCTGCCATCTTTATTAAGGAAGAAGGGCTCTGACCAAACGAGTATTCCTCCAGTTTGAATCTCGGACGAACTTTTCCATTCGAATTCCTCGGTCAGAGTTTTGTTAATCCAGTTTTCGTCACCTTCCGAACTGTAGTAGCGCAGGAAGTAATTCAGAAGGCTGGAATTTCCTGATCTCTTAGGACCGTTGATGGAAACGCCGACAAATGGAATATCACCGACTTTTTCCAAGATCGGCAGCAGAACGTCCAGCTTATAAGTTGGCATTCCTAATTCATAATGGATTATTTGAACCGGTGCTCCCCTCTTTGACGCCATATCCAACTGCAACTGATGGCAATGCAACACAATCTCTATTTGCAAAGAAGACTTCTTTCCAAAAAGAAAAGCTTATCGAAATCATTGAAGAGAGAATTATAGGAGAACTCATTGACACTGAGATATCGTTAAAGTTAATCTCGTTATCGATGTATTGTTTGATACACTAGCCTCAGAGTTTAAACTGCACTAAATAGATCTGTTTTAATGACCGCATGCATTGTATCGAAGTTTCGAAATTAGTAGGTCAATTTATCTACATTCTTTTATCAACGATAATAACTTAATCCGTTTGTGATTGTTTTATCAAACGGCACTTGTTGTGTAGATATCACTAGGTTGTTCTGTCTTAGTTGTTCGCAGGGTCTATTTTTGGATAAATAACTGGATGTGCAAGTTTATCTGATTTTAATTTATTTTAAATAATCAACCGCAAGGGATTGTCATAGTTTGAACAATGTCATACAAATGTCACATTGCAATAATGTTTCGATTTAATGTTATACACATCATTAACATCATAAACAAACTTTTCCATAATGGTTTGCGTACGGCCGCCAGAATTCAGAATAATTTCATTCGCGTCCCAGACAAATACCCAAATGCCTAACTTAATCAAAACTAACAAACCTAATTAAGACTAGCTAGTCACCATTGATGATCACGTAAAATGTGGATACTTTGATACAGTGGGGGAAACTTTGGGCAAGTGAAGCAAAATAACATTGAATTTTTATGATTAGGTAGCGAGATTTGCAGATGCATCACGTGCCAATTACAAGAAAAATGCAAACCGTAGTTTATTTACACGAATGAATTTTGGTATTTTTATTTTTGCACATTTAAAAAAAATGAAAAAGATGGAGTTGTTAAGCTAATAGAACGCTTTTCGTACGTTCCAATTCCAGTTGCCTAGCAACGTGAATAGCATTAAATGGAATGTTGTACGGTTGCCATGGTAACGGAATTCCATCGTGCAAAAAAGTGTTCCATTATTTTCAGAAGGCCGCCATCTTTTTCCTCCCATGAAATGCACCATTTTTCAATGGGGTAAATGAGCGAAATGAAGTTAATTTATTAAAAATGTGCCCTACGTTTTGTGTTCTTGTTTGTTTTCTAAGGTCCATCGCTTGGAGGAGAAGATCGCTAAGGAGAGATGTGCTCAGCAAACGGTTGTCCATTCCAGGGTAGAGCAAAGGCACGATTCCAAAAGAGGGCCCAATTTGGAGGACAGGCTCAAGAATGCGAGATAAATTTTGAGAAAAATACATATAAATATTACGCACTGCTTATGAACAATAATCGCAAAAGCGAGTTATGTAGACGTGGGAAATGCCCATTTGAACATCGTTTTACTTGCATAAAAATGGACGTGTTAAGACATGTCACCAGCACTTTCCCTCATCTCGTAGACAGCACATTGATATGGTTATAGAATGTATATGGCCATTTAAATGATGAATTAGCACATACTAGGTGGACATTCGAAGAAAGCAATACTGATAGTTGTGATCAAGAGAAATTGTTTTATAAATTGGGAAAGTCAGATAAGTTCAAAATGTCATTTATATTTGTTGTTTGTCAGGCCTTCGTCCACTTGAACCGTCTTCTTCATCGCAGCGCCAACCTCCGCACTCGCATCGAGCATCTGGTTCAGGAGAAGAACATGCGCAAGTTCATCCGCAAACAGCTGAGGGAGACACTGTCTCGGCACAAAGACAGGATAGAAGAAACAATGTTCACGGTCAACGAGACGTACAACAGAAGGTAGGATAGAAGACAGTGCGCTGACGTACGAGCAAGTTTTAAGGAAATGTTAGTAGGGCAGCAATGGCTGATTATGGTCTTTTTCTGCAAATTTATCATTTTATTGAAACGTGTGCTGAATTTTGATAAAATGTCTGCTGTTATTGTGGGGAATGTAACTTGTTATGGAAATTTCTGCTAATTTCTGATAACTTTAGCATCCGATGACCCTTCAAAGATTGACCTTTGTGTGTTGTTAGGCAACTACGCCTATCAGAAGATGCTGGCCCTAAGGAGCACTAGGGGCCATGCTTCAAGAGGCCGGGAGGAACGTACGGCAGCACAGGAAGTCTGGGAACTTTCTCTTCGCCAAGCACCGGAAAAAGGCCAGAAGAACCGGAAGTGAGGCCCACAGGAAGAAGGGAAGCTCCAGCGAGGAGGAAAAGGAGGACTCATTATCGAGGGTGTCTAAAATTGGTGCCTAAAATTGAACATTGGCTGTTTTTTGCAGGAGCAGGAGGGGAAACTGTCTTCAACTAAGTGGACAGTGGCATCTGTCTCAAGGGTCAAAGCTGCCTTCTTCCACCCAGATAGATTAGGACAGACGAAGGAAGTGTCGAAGACATCAACATACTCACGTTGGCCATCATACCTTCCCTCGGATGAAACGACAGTAGCTTAGGACAGTGTCATGGTAAGCTTGTAGGACATTGCATAGAACTTGTGTGTTATTTCCAGATTCTTCCTCTTCTTCTGCAGATTTTTTTCTTTTAGATATGTTAGATAACTTTTATGTTACAGGACAGTAAAAAATATAAAGTTTGGATTCTGAATCGTACCGGATTTTGTTTTAAGATGCATTGACAATGGACCTAACCTGTCTGGGTTCTCTGCGACAATTGGATGCAAGGTGAGCGAAGTAAATTTCACTCTGTTTCTCCTACCGTTATTTCTAAAGAGCGGATGACAGTACCGGACCAAACCCCCTTGACCTTTAAGTTATTGTGCCCTTTACTGGCTGTACGTAAAACACTTAATGCTGATCGAAACCTTAGGACCCTATTGGCATTAAGATACCATTAATTTTTCACTCGTTATCAATGTATTGTTTGATACGCGAGCTTCGGAGTTTAAACCCTGCTCTAAATAGATTTCTTTCAATGACTGCGTGCATCTAATCGCAAGTTTGTTAAGTCCGATAACTATTAATGGTCAGATACGAGTAGGTTTATATCTTGACATTTTTTATTAATGTGATTAACTTATCCGTTGCTATATTGTTCCTTAATCAAATGATAGTTACCTAGTAAATAACACTAACTTGTTTTGTCCTAGTTGTATGTAGGGCAATTTATTGAGTAAACTACTGGATGTGGTATAGTTTATACGAGTTTAATTTAATTTTAATAATCTACAGCCAGTATTGTTAGATTTGACAGAATGTCATTGGCAATTTTATCTTGCTACGTAATGTTAAATAAATCATATAACATGTTTTCGAACAAGTAAATGTAACTGTTTGTGCAAAGACTGACAATTAAAAACAATTTAATTTGAATCCTGGTCAAAAGCTCAAAAAGCGAAGAACCTAACTTCGCCTAACCTAAAATAACCTTTAATTATAGTTGAATAAGTTGTGACCAACAAAAATTCAATTCAATTCAATACAGTGAATTAATGGATGCTCTCTTTGCAGACTTGTTTCTGAATACAGGCAAGAAAAGCTAAGAAACTATAATTCCGATTTCAACAAGTAGGTTTAAGTTTTTAGTGTATGTTCAACCAAATTCTTACTTATTAATAGTTTGCATTATTTATCCTTAATTCAGATATGAAATTCGATAAATCTATATTTTCGAATGCATCTAGTCTTTCTTAGCGATTCTTGCAGATTCTGGATTCATCACTGGGCAATATTTAGCAGAAACTGTCGTGCTATAGGATTTCTTGAAAAACTTCAAACAAGAAAACCAAAGATGCAAGAATTCCGAATGCAACTTATGCTTAATCCCTGTCTGGTAAGCTAGAATTTTCTTGTTCTTGGCGATGAATTATCTGAATAACCGAAAACTATTTCTAGTTTCTGCAATTGGCAGCCTGTATCAGTATCTCCAAGATGTCATGGCCGGAAGATGTGTTTGCAGACATGTTGTCAGTGATGGCTAGTAATGATTATTGACATTTAATCAACTTTTAATCTATAACGAGTCTTAATCTCAAAGATTGCCTCTTTTAATGTTTGATAAAAGTTAGGCCTTTTTATAGGCCTAAATGGAGTGCATTCTGTATAATGGAGTCCCATTAACCACAAATTAAACTTTTCATGATTAATATTCTTTGTTTATTATTGATTTGGTCCTATTACCATCTGGTTGTTTTATCAGAAATCTCAAGAATGTAGTTTGTTAAATACTACATGGCAGTACCAAAAATTGATAAAATACAAAATGGCCGCTAATGCTTTTCTTTTTTATAGATTGATGAGGATGTTTGACCAAAACGTCGTCATCCCAGACGTGGTCAAACCGTATAAGATGCTGACAGATGCGAACTTCTAGCCGTGGGGACTTCCATCACAGAGTCGGACATCTCAGTTTACCCCCAACATGTAATATTGGACACGAATTTTAAGCAGCTGTCCGTACATCGCAGGAGGGAGCCACCGGAAGCTACATGACCCACTGGACACTTTATCCTTTTCGGTGTGAATCGGGTGGACCGTGGATCCTTCGAGTGGTACGCTACTACGACTGGAAGCTGCGAAAGTAATTCAACAATGGTAAGTTTAGAAAATTGACTTAAACTCTTTATGCTCTTTGTAGCTCATTAGTTGAACCATGTATCAACGGCGAAACATTTAAACTTGACCTTTTAAAACTTGAAAAGTTGTTTGAAGATGGCCATATGCAAGATGTTGCCATTACCAATATTCGGTGGTCATTGATCGCAAACCTGAAAAACTAAAGTCTTCCAGACACAATTTTCAACTAACAATCTAACATGTCTTTATGGTCGAAGTATAATGTTCCAACTCTCCGTGGCGATTTACAAATTGTGGTCAACATCTCGATGGCATATCGCTACAGGTTGTCGTCATCAACTTCATCAATGTCCATCTTCAGATCAGACAATGCACAACCAAAACGTGTCTATCCTTTTAACATGCTTTTGAAACGTACTCAAGAAATTGGACACCCTGGCCATTAAACATTGTCCAAGATGTATCTTCTGTGTTCTTCTGGTAGACGCGCATGGTGTGACAGACGTCTTTGTTTCTCCGAAATGCCCCAAACAACTGCCAAAACTGCTGCACTTGCAGGAAATTATCGTTAAGATACATGCATCAAGTTTGTAGCAGTTTTTGATATCCACTAAGATGGATATGGTCCTTGGGGTGGATAAAGATAAATTCTGTATGTAATTCATATTTTGCACTTAATTTTAAATATAATTGTTCCTAATTCAGATTGCCCTTATATTTCATTGATTTATTGTTTTCATAAGCAAATTAAAATTTAAAGATCCGTAATAGTAAATAATCCCACACATGGAAACCCCAACATTGAAATTGAGTCACAGATGGGATAACAAGATTTATACTTTGTATCATTGTTGTAAAATCTTCGAAATATACAGCGGTTGAGATGAATTGTTACGGGTTGTTACCGATGACCTGAAATGCGTATGTGTAATGCTTGAATTTTATTCCTAACCAACTACCATTAACGGTTGGATACTTCTGAACTGTAACGATTAGAAACCGGCCTGCGAATGTAGTTGTTTCAAATGGCCCTAACTTTAAAAACGTGCCTAGAATTTCAACATTTTAAAATCTCCATTTTAATTCTGCTCCACTGTTTTCGATGACTATGCCCGTAGCTAGGATACTTTACATGCATGAATACACAAAATTCTGGAATATTGACTATATTTTACGACATCCTGATCGATATTTCAAATCAATTGAAAATTATCCAGTGTATTATCATGACCAAACCGTATTGTGAATATTACAAAGACCATTATAAATCAGTGTTTGAAATATAGTACAATTTTTGATTAAAAATATTACCAAGCTAGATTTCTAATAACTTAAAGTTGTGACCCAGAGTTGCTCGCGTGCGAACTCAATTTGCGAGTCCATGCACGATTGTAAAATGTATTTCTATTCCACGCAACTTTACTTGAACAAACTAGTGAGTACGGGAACCAATGAAAATGTACAGCTTTCTTTTAATTCTCCCTCATGTCTGGAACTAATGCATTTCTTCAAAACTTTTGTTGTCTCTTTCCATTTGTTTCATGTTCCTTTTATCCATTCAATTTCTCGATCATTTCTGTACATTTTAATAACTCCTTATGGACAAATTTTTCGCTTTTTTAACATGTCTATTTTTTTTTCCGGTTGCATTTTTGGTCTTTTCATTCTTCTCGTAATAAGTTGGTTTTTTATTTTATCCCATTCCTGTTTCAATCGTTCCACTTTGAGTCTTTTCTCACTTTCTTCCTTTTCCTGATTTTCTCGTTTTGCCTTTTCCTGCAACTTCTCTTCCATATTTTCAACTTCACTTCTCACTTCCTGCTGTATTCGTGTTCTTTCTTCAGCAGAGCATTCTTTTAAATTGTAAAACTTTAATGTATTGTTAATTTTTATGTTCCTTTCATATACAGTTTGAATCTCTTTCTTAACTTTTACCAGGAACTTATCCTCAATGCTAGGGCAACTTATTCTTTTCCGCTCAGTAAATATCTCCATGGCTTCTTTCTTTGCCACATCATGCACTGCCTCTAACATCTGTTCGTTGAATCCATATTTGTACGTCATGGCATCTACTTGTTTTGTATAAGTTTCCAAAGCAGTAAACAAAGCTGTTTGATATTGTTTTTCCGCTGCCATCCTAGCTAACGATTTCATGTCATCAAATGTAACTCCCGTAATTAGTTCATCCCATCCTTTCACGATATCTACCATATCAAAACCCGTGATATGTTTATCGTCGATGCTTTTGATAATAACATTCTTGGCAGCACAAATTATTTGGACACATTCTTGAATGGCATTCAGAAATCCTTTATCCTCTGTTGCCAGTCTGTTTCCTGGGTATGGCAGCAGACAGCAGGCAAAGTGTTGCAAACTAGCAATAATCTGATTATGAACTGCTTGAGGGTTGAGTTTCACCGTATGATTTCTGGCCTCCAATATATCTTGTAAAACATTTTTTTCTTCAGGCTTGCCTAAAACGATTGAAATATCGATGAGCACAGGTTAGGGAATCCAATAGCTGGTTGTATTGGGCAATACACATTACATTAATATTACATATTATCTAAAGTGCATCGCGTTACAAAAACTTGCCTTTATCGTGATAGCCATAGGAATAGTCCTGCGGGTTTTGCCAGTCCCTTACCATAACCACCAACTTAGGTTCACTGATGCAGTCTTCCAACGGCATCCTGGCAAAGCCAAGAAACAACTGCAGGAACTGCAGAACATCTTCGGACATGTGTTGCTTAATGTTGTAGATGAATACGGATGACAGCAAGCAACTTAAGGAAAATACCAGGTAGTTGATGTAGTAGTCAGTTTTCTCGTCAAAACTGCCTTGCGTGTCCATGAGCAGGACCGCAATCTGGCAGCCATCTTTGAACATGAGGAAGGGTTTGGGCCAAACGAAGATTCCTGTGGTTTGGCAGTTCCATTCGTATTCTTTTGTCAATTTTTCGTAAAACCAGTCGCCGTAGACACGAGTTGCTAGAAATTGTAGGAAGTGACCGATAATGTACGATTTCCCGGTCTGCTTTGTGCCATTGACTGAAATGATGGCCAACGGAATGTCGCCGACTTTTTCCAAGATTGGCAGCAGAACGTCTAATTTAACACGCACTTTTCCCGAATCCATTGTGACAATTTGAACGGCACGATTGCTGTATAATTCAAACGCCATTCTAATTTGTTTCTTCAATAGAATTCTAAATTGTCTGATGATTTCAGGATAGACGCTTGAGTTCTGTTTATCGAATATCATCATGGCTTCTTCGCTAGCTTTATTGTGTACTTTCTCTAACGTCTGTTTATCCCCTTCGTTACTTGCTTCCATCTTCTTCTTATAAGCATCCATAACATTTGAGAAAGCCAGTTGATTTTCTTTTACAAGTGATTGGACTTCAGTATCAGAGTCGCTTTCGAATGTTTGCTTTAATTCTTTTACACATTCTCCCATTTTGTAACCCGTGATGACATTTTTGTCTATTTGTTTAAGAACTAGATTCTCGGCGGCTCCAGCTCTCTGGACAAATTCTAAAATGGCATCCCTAAAGTCTTTATCTAGGCTGTGTGTTCTGCCTTCTGATTCGATTGTGTTTCTCTGTTTGGGCAGCAGACAGCAGGCAACTGTCTCATAGAATGTGAGCACTTCTTCGTGAACTATCTTCACGTCTTCTCCCATATCACTTTTGACCTCGATCTTGTCTTTGAAGAAGTTCTTTTCTCGAGGATCGTCTAAATCAAAATTTAAATTGTATTATTCTACTTCATTGTTGTTTTTTAATATAACAAACAGAATTATTTCACGTTTATCTTGCTTTAATTATAACCCATGTTAAGTGTTTAAATGTTCAATGTCGCTGTTATGCCATGTATGGCCACAAATATTCACACACGTGTATATGTTTCATTTAACATATAGACACAATTATAACATTTACAAATATATCAACATGTACGGTATTTCCTAAATATGGCATTTACCATATTTCCGTATGTATGAAATTGTGCATATTTCACATGTATCCTCGTATATGTTATGCATTTCCCATATGCCCATATATGTCATTTCCCATAAATTAGAAACATGGTCATATGTACACTTGCAATTGTATGTGCCCATAAAATGCCATTTTCTATAAATACCCATGAACATTTGCCATAGTACATGGAATATAATAAGGCCATATAGTACAATTTTTCCCCGTTTGAATATAAATACATCAGCATAATTATTTTTAAATATTTAACAAAATGTGGCAAATTTAAATTAGAATTAAATCTTAAATTCTTTGCAAATGTCCCTGTATTTTACTTTGATGTTCGAATTTATTCCAAAAACTTAAGTTCCACTAGCAAACTCTGTTAAATATCTGCAAAGGTGAAAATTAGGTTTTGCTCGAATTTTTCTTAAATCACTTACTTTTATCGTGAAAACCATGGGCGTAATTCTTGGGATTTCCCCAGTCCCACCAATGGTATCACCAAACTTGTTTCAAACAAAGATTCCTGTACTACCATCATTGTTGATAAACAATAATCGATATGCATGGACAGTAACTCGTCTTCGTACATCTGATGCTTAACATTGTAGATGCACATTGAAGACAGTATGCATCTGAAAATACTGATCGCGGCGTTATTGCTGTAGTTGTTGAACTGGTCAAATTCCGTTTGCGTTTCCATGAGTAAAACGGCGATTTTTCGGCCATCTTTAGTCAGGAAGAAGGGTTCTGACCAAAGAAGTATTCCTCCAGTATCACAATCGGGCGAAGTTTTCCATTCGAACTCCTCGGTCAGAGTTTTGTTAATCCAGTTTTCGTCACCTTCCGAACTGTAGTAGCGCAGGAAGTAATTGAGAAGGAATGCGTTTTCTGTTCTCTTAGGACCGTTGATGGTCATGCCTGCAAATGGAATATCACCTACTTTTTCCAAGATTGGCAGCAGAACGTCCAGCTTAAAACGTGCGATTCCTGATTCATAACAGAATATCTGAACTGGTGCTCCCCTCTTTGACGCCATGCTGCTCAACTGCAACTGGTGACAGCGACACAATCTCTATTTGCAAAATCTTCCCTCCAAAAAGAAATCATGTTATACAAAATACTGTACATGAAACATAAAGCTTATCGAAATCCTTGAAGAATGTTGATAGGAGAACGTATTGACACTGAGATGTCGTTAATATTAATCTCGTTATCAATCTATTGTTTGATACGCTAGCTTCAGAGTTTAAACTGTGCTCTAAATAGATTTCTTTCAACGACTGCATGACTCTCGTCGACATTAGTATGCCTATATATCTACTTTCTTTTATGAACGAGAATAACTTAAACCGCTCAAGATTGTTTTTTCAAACGGCAGTAACAGTGTAGATATCACTAGGTTGTTCCATCTTACTTGTTCGCAGGGTCTATTTTTGGGTAAATAACTGGATATGCAAGTTAATCGGATTTTAACTTATTTTAAATATCCAACTGCAAGGGATTGTCACAGTCATAATAATGTCATAAGAATGTCACATTGCGATAATGTTTGGATCTAATGTTATGCACATCATTAACAACTTTTCCGCAATTGTTTGCGTATGGCCGACAGAATTAAGGAGAAAAAGATGGCAGAGTTGTTATGGTAACGGAACGCTTTTCGTACGTTCCGATTTCAGTTGCCTATCTACGTGAATAGCATTAAATGGAATGTTGTGCTGTTGCCATGGTAACGGAATTCCACAGTGCTAAAAAATTGTTCCATTATTTCCAGGACGTCGTCCTGGAAATAATGGAACAATGAAATACATGAAATACCCCATGAAATACACCATTTTTCAATGGGCTAAATGAGCGAAATGAAGTTAATTTATTAAAATGTGCCCTAAATATTGTGATTTGTGTTTGTTTTCTAAGTTCCATCGATTGGACGAGAAGATCGCTAAGGTGAGATGCACCCAGCAAATGGTTGTCCATCCCAAGGTAGAGCAAGGGCACGATTCCGGAAGAGTGCCCAATTTGGAGGACAGGCTGGAGAATGTGAGTTAAATTTTGAGAAAAATACATATAAATATTACGCACTGCTTATGAGCAGACTTCGTTAATCGCAAAAGCGAGTTCCGGAGACGTGGGAAATTTCCATTTGAACATCGTTTTACTTGCATAAAAATTGACGTGTTAAGACATGTCAAGTGCTTAACCCGCACTTGACCTCATCTCGTAGACAGCACATAGATATGATTATATATGGCATTTTAAATGATGAATTGGCCCATAGATGGGCATTCGAAGAAAGCAATACTGATTGTTGTTATCAAGAGAAATTGTTGTATAAATTGGGAAAGTCAGATAAGTTCAAAATGTCGATTGTATTTGTTGTTTGTCAGGCCTTCGTCCACTTGAACCGACTTCTTCATCGCAACGCCAACTTCCGCACTCGCATCGAGCATCTGGTTCAGCAGAAGAAGATTCGCAAGTTCATCCGCAAACAACTGCTGGAGACACCACTGCACACAGCACACTGCCTCAGCACAAAGACAGGATAGAAGAAGCCACGCTCATGGCCAACGAGATGTACAACAGAAGGTAAGATAGAAGACAGTGCGCTGACGTACGAGCAAGTTTTTGGGGAAATATTATTAGGGAAGCAATGGCTGATTGTTAATTTTAGTTTATCAAATTTTCTGTAAATATAAATGAAATTTCCGCATTTTTTTAGGCAGTGTTGATAATGAACCTATGGCCTTTAGTTCGTTATAGATATTTATGTAAAATTCGTCAAAATTTGAACAATTTACTTGAGGCTGTTTTCAAAATTTCTGCCAATTTTATCGAAATAAGTGAAAACTTCGTCAAACTTTTGTCAATTTTTTAAGCAATGTTGCTAGAGAACCAATAACACCTTGATGAGTTATGTTTCCGCAAACATAATTTTATTGAAACGTGTGCTGTTTATTGAAAATTTCTGAGAACTTTAGCATAAGATGACCCTTCAAAGTTTGGCTTGTGTGTATTATTAGGGACGGACCATACCACGAGCACCAAGTATACAGGGCTGTCATTCGAGACTCCCGCTCGGGCTGTCTTACGAGACTCCCGCTCGGGCTGCCTTACGAGACTTCCGCTCTGGGCTGTCTTCAAAGACTCCTATTCGAGGCTTCTTTACAACTGGCCTGATCATTACAAATAGAGATAATCATAGAACCAGGGAAAATGTACAAAAATACAATAGGAATAGTAATGGGAGTGGGAAAATAGATAGGAAAAAGTACTAAAATTGAATATTGGTTGTTTTATCAGGAGCAGCAGATAAAGGATTAGGACAGGACACTGTCTTCAACTAAAACGACAGTGGCTTCTGTCTCAACGGTCAAATCTGCCTTCTTCCACCCCGATAGGGCAGACGAGGGAGGCGGCGAAGACATCAACGTACTCACGCTGCCCATTATACCTTCCCTCGGATGATAAGACAGTAGCCAAGGACAGTGTTACGGTATGCATGTAGGACAGTACGGGTTTTCTCAACGCGAAGAACTTGTGTGTTGTTTCAAGATTCTTCTCTTCCTTCTTCTTCTGCTGCAAATTCTTCTGAAGATTTCTTCTTTTAGATATGTTAGATACCTTTTATGTTACAGGACAGTAAAAAAATAAAGTTGGGATTCTGAATCTTATCGGATATGTTTTAAGATGTCTTTACAAAGGACCTAATCTGTCTGCGTTCTCCACACCAAGTGGAATCAAGGTGAGCAAAGTAAATTTGACTGTAACGTTTCTCCTACCGTAATTTGAAAGGAGCGGATGACCATAGTGAGCCAAACCGCTTTGGCCTTTAATTTGTTTGGGTCTTTTCTCGTCCGCGCTTCTCGATCCTTGGCCAGCACTTGAGGTGGTCTCCAGCGACTCGTTAGAGATTGCTAAGGTTCGCTTACCGTATTTGTGTAGGTCCGTGGGCCCAACGAACACAATCGGGCAGACAGCTGAATTTTAGATTGCTGAAAGACCTTTATTGACGACATCTAAATATGCGAAATACAGTTTCTAAATGCAACCGATCACAGTGGCAAAAATGCGCAAAATTGAAATTTAAAATAATCATGATCAAAAATGACAAACCGTACTCGGTTAAAATATCCACTTTTCTGTGCAGTTTTTCCTTGCGCTCTACGTTTTACGAGTCAGCGTACAGAACAACAAGGAAGGGCACAAAGATTTTCATTAAATCTTAGTGGTTCTAGGGAAGAATAATTCGGTTAAAGACACCCAAAACAAAATAAAATCTGGCGTTATCTTTATGGCAAAGGCCCTAACAGCTATTGGAGGAGACAGTGCACAAGTCGGAGGCTGTGCTATTGCGTGTGACCCAGAAAATGGAGAGCTGCCCCTAAAGTAACCTACTGGGTGGAGTGAGGACCTTGGATTAAAACATACCTGGGGTTTTAGGTTAAGCATCTAATTAAAATGGCTGTTCATGAAACTAAAATTTTGTTTTCCTTTTTAGATTCTTAATTGTTTTCTGTCGAGAGTGAAAGCAGACAGCGGGATTAAGAGATGTAGGGCATGTGCAGAGCACTGGGGCACTTCAAAGCCTGGACAAAAAGATAAGTCGAATATATGATAATGGTCTATTACAATTATGATTAGTTATCGTACAATGTTTGTATGAGAGTTGGGAATTGGGTCCAAACCCTTTGTTAGAAATTGAAATAACGAATGCAAACGATTCCTGAAAAAGGTTGAAAAACGAGGCACTGATTTATTAAAAAGGTGTGGGGCACAGGGTACCTGACATCTCAAGTTAAATTTGATCTGGGACAGCCGAGGAACCGGTATATATCAGTACGATGTACGGCATTATCCATTGCTTAGCCATCTCTATATAAACCAGTATGTGTTGAAAAAGAAATACATTTCGAAGGTGCTACCATCACACGCCTTTAGCTTCCATTTACGAAGCATTTTGAAATTGTTTATAATTGTAAAATGTATTTCTGTGCCATGTATCTTCAGCTAGCTTTCTTGAACTAACTGCTGACTATTTGAGCCAACGTGTTCTCTTTATACTCCTTGAATTCTTCGGCTAATTTAGACGTCTCTCTCCAGTTTTGCTTTTTCCATTTCTCGGTTTGCTATTTCCATTTCTAGTTTTGCTTTTTCCATTTCTAGTTTTGCTTTTTCCGTTTCTCGGTTTGCTTTTTCCATTTCTAGTTTTGCTATTTCCGTTTCTCGGTTTGCTTTTTCCATTTCTAGTTTTGCTATTTCCGTTTCTCGGTTTGCTTTTTCCGTTTCTAGTTTTGCTTTTTCCAT